>NCKU01004484.1:0-12191 GCA_003675995.1 Dinothrombium tinctorium | reverse complement strand
AAAAAAAACATCGCTTCTGATGCACAGCATTTTTGCATTTTCTCAATTGCGTGGCTCGAACAGAAAAGTGCACCAATGTGTAACGTGCATTCAGAAAGTACGTGCGGAGAAATCGATCGCCGTCAGCAGACAGCAATGGATCACGTCTCGATCGCTGAATTCTGTTTTTCCACTCGCTCCGAAAACGCATCATCTCGAAATCAACTTTAAGATGGAAAAATGAAAATTTAACTTTTTTCACGAATAATTTATTCACGAAAATACGAAGAAAAATTGAATGCAGTAATCACGTTTCGAATGAGAAATGCATCGTTGCGTTTATTGCGCAAAACGAATGAAAAAAAAATTTGGCGAATAAATTTAAAATTCAAATTGCATTCGTACATTCGAAATCCATTATTCGTCGATTTCGCCTTTCGAGTAATAATTATGAAAACGCGAGAGAGAGAGAGAGAGAGAGAGAGAAAAGGCGAGAGCGTTTGAATTCGATAGTTGAAGTGGAAAGAGCAAGAGAAGTTGCGATCGTCAAGCGAAAACCGTTGCACGAAATTGAAAGATATAAATGTCATTCAAACTTTAGCTTTACAAACTGTGTCTCCGACATTTGCTGTAAAGATTTGAAAAGAAAAATGACTACAACTAAGTGCTTAATGCGAAGAAACAGTTCGATATTTCGAATAAACTTTACAACATCTATGTACCATCTAAAGTTATATCATCCAATGAATGGCTGCACTTCGCATCA
Source organism: Dinothrombium tinctorium (assembly GCA_003675995.1). NCBI lineage: Eukaryota > Metazoa > Arthropoda > Arachnida > Trombidiformes > Trombidiidae > Dinothrombium > Dinothrombium tinctorium. The sequence continues at coordinate 11,446 of NCKU01004484.1, read as the reverse complement.
TTCGCCATTTGCTGAAAACTAAATCTGTCTTAGATTTTAAGTAATGGCTTCGAAATGCGTGACTGTCTCTAAAGTAATGATGCCAAAAGAGAAGTGAGTTCGGGCAAAATCGAAATCGGAATAACTTCTCTCTCTGGTAAGGACCGGAAAGAGAAACAAAATTTTTTCTCATAACACTTCGCGCTATAATGACGGATGAGTTGTAATCAAATTTTTAGAGAATAGAACGAAGTTAAGCTGAATTTCTTGGAAGCGCGAATTGCTTTTCTTTAAATCAATAGTTGCACAATGATAAATGCGCTAGCGTTGGCTTGTTCAACTTTTAAAATTTATAAGATAAATTTAATTTTCACGCAACTATTTTGCCTCGGTTAAATAAATTCGTTAGATTAATTAGATTAATAAGTTCACAACATAAAATAATTTGATCTACTTCAACCGCAATTTCACTCCATCAGACGCTAAGGAAGTGATTCGTCTTTAAAAGCAAAAATTTTTGCTTTGCAGAAATTTGCTTCAATTCAAAACCTGGGCGCACAGAGCACAATAAGATTAATCTTATCTTCGACTCTTCTTCGTTTTTCGTTCTTTCGCAACAAAAAAGGCTTCGAGTGAAGAGTTCTTAACAATGTTTTTCATCAAAATGAGTACTCAATAAACAAGAATAAGAAAAAGAGAGGATAGAAAAACTAATCCGCAAACATAAAAAAAAATTTTGGTTCCTTTTACACTCTGAAAAGTTTACTTTCTCAATTGTGTCGAAATTGAAAACGCAATAAGAAACAAATCGATAATATTGAAAACCAAAGAACGCAAAAGAGAGAACGAAAGAGAGAGAGAAAAGAGCGAAGTACAGAACAGAACTCGAAATTAAGTTGCTTTTCCTTAAGAAAGAAACAACAATGAAACTCATTTGTTTTAAAATCTCTGAAACGAACAAACATCAGAGGAAGAGATGAAATACTTCACACAAAAGCTCTAATTTTGGCTTCTATTTATTTCGAAGTGAGCTTAACTTCGATCGGCGCGCGAATTCGAGAAAGAATTGCTCCTCGAATATAATTAAGTTCGAAGCATAAGTGAGGAAAAAATCTCTTCCGTGTGTAAAATAAAAAAACTTATGAAAATGAGTTTGCTTTTCGTAACAACGTGAAGCGTTAAAAAGTGGCCGCCGTAACTTCGTCGCTTAGGCATCGATCGAAACGATTTGACCTCAAAAAATAGTTTAAAAAATTGTCTCTGTAGTATTTAAACTAAAGGCTTAAGAACAGCAGATCTTTTCGAAGCAAAATAAATGTTCTGTTTCATCGAAGCGAGTGGAAGCCAATGTTTTGCCGCTTCTTATCGATCGCAAACTGTGTGCCTCAAAAAAGCTGGCGAAACGTTTTAATTTCGCTACGTTTTTTTATTCTCGCTCTTTGCTTTGCTTAACACGCTAAGTTTTCTGTCCACTTTGATCTACAAACATGACTTCTTAGCCGAAAACTGTTTTTTTCAGCTTTTCGAGCACAAAAAAAAACGAATTAAACAAACAAGTTGAGCGAAGCGAAATTTTTTCAAATATTTGATATAAAAATAGAATCGAAATATTCTTTTAGTTTGAATTCAATCGAAATCGATGCATTCTCAACTCATTTCAAGATGCATCGTCTACAGGCGATGTAGGCATTCTTGCAAGTTTGCGAAGCTGTGTACTACTTACGTTTTGAAAGCATTGCGAAAAAACCCAGTACCTGAGTATTTGCAGTCTCTTATTGAATTAACTTTACACCTTTACACGATTTTTGGACAGAGTGATATGCGTTTAAATGGTCACTGACTTCGTTCATATTAATCTATAAAAATCGACCAAAAATGTGTAAACTTTACGTTTCACTAATGTTCCAATCTGATCAGGTTTTTTCTTGGCCGATAGATGTTGTTTGATAAAAGTTTACATTTTGTTTACGATAAATATGTTCACATAATCAAGCAAAATTAAGTCATTTCTTATCTTTAGAAGTGCTCTTGTTTATTTGATATGAAAATGAGTTAATTAATTTTAAGGATCAAAGTAGAAACCAAATTGCTTTTGATCACATCATTTTCCACCTCTTCTTACTTTTCTTTTTGTTTTTTAATTAATTACTACTTCTTTAAATAAAAAAGATTTTGCCTGCGTAAAGCAAATTCACTGTTAAGTGAACACTTATGCTCATTAATTTTGAACAATTTAACACTTAAAAAGTTTCAATTTACAATCTCGAAGTGCAATTGCTTTTTTAAATTGTTCAAACGTTTACTGTCTTCTTTCTCGATATATGGCATGTAGTACTCTTCTTAATAAGTCTGCATTTTGGTGAATTCGAGTTATAAAAGCGTTTTACTTTAAATAAGTTTTGCTTTCTGCCAACTATGAGACAGCAAACTTTTAAAATTCACTTCAGAGTTCAAATATTTAATTTGTAACAGCTTTTAAACAAATTTTGCAATGAGTTATTAATAAGTAAATGAATAAGAATATGGAAACACAAAGAACGAATTCGACTCGCAGAACTCACACAACCACCACTTCCTAGACACATGAGCTCACAGAACATACACAAACAGCTAAGAATGCAGGCGAATAAGCATTGAATTTAGCGCTTTGTGAATGTATATATACGTACAAGCTGTGAAAAGACAATTTTAGCCATTTACACTGTTCTCAGACACAGATAAACTAGATGTTGTACAATCGTTGCTATCAAACACACGCTCAGAAGCATTGACGAATGCATGGATTGCAGTGAAGTGAATACGCTTCAAATAACGATTATTAGTTGCTGCTTATCTGGGAACTGAAGAGAAAATGTGAGCGAAAATTCTCACGCATTTATATAAATTTTTAAGATTGTAAACTAAAAAATTTCTCGTCACTTAACAAACTCTGTTTATAAAATTTATAATTTAAAAATATTTTTATATTTAAGTTGAAATGAGTACAAAATAGTGCGAAATTTTTGCGAAGTAGTGGTATTAAGCGAAAAAAAATTGTGGTTTTTGCGAATAGTTATGAACTTGTTATGATTACTAAAACACCAAATATCCGGGATGAAACATCATTTGTATAGAGGTTTTTAACCGAATTATTATTTTTTACGTTTCCTTTTAAATCGAAACATCAGCTGGTTAAATGTGACAGGTACAACTCTAATATCTTGCGAGAAACACAAATTTATAGAAAGGTTTTTTGTATTTCTTTCGTATTGTAATTTGAGATCTGGAGTTTTGAGAGGTTTTATTTCGAGGCTTGTTGAGACTTCTTTTGTTGCGGATATCATTACTGGTATGGTCCTTACTTTGTTCAATACTTATGGTCCTCATTTTGTTTCCAAACATATTTGATTTCAAATGCTTTCTTTCTGTTTTTTTTTTCAATTTTGCGGCTTTCTGTCTGACAATTTTTGAGTTAAGTGCATACTAGATCAATAAGTTGAGTAGTTTTATTCTTTTCATCGTCAAGTTTAACATGTGGTGTGTTAAAATCTTTTGTTTTATCGGTACGAAACTCTTTATCCCAGTATCGAGTGTATCTATAATTTTTAGCACCAGCTTAGGGTTAAATTTGTAGTACCGTTGCGATAAGATGGAGAGTAGACTTAAAAAAATATTTTCGCGATTGAAAACGAATAAAAAAAATATGAAATTAAATGATCAGAGGATGAGACACAAATCGATAGCTTTCAAAAGCTTCAAGCACTTAAAATAAAACAATTTTTTGTTCTCTTCTGTGCAATAAATTTTGAAAAACTATTCTATAAGTTGCTTGCTGTAATTGTTCATGAGCGTTAAAATATAGACCAAACAGCATATTCATGGTTCAAGTGTAATGTTTCAAAAATTTTGTCAAATTGAAAGCTTGTCTTCAGGCAAATATCTTTTATGATTCTCTCAATTGTCGAAACTTATGATCTTCCTTCAATAAGATCCTCTCTCAAAATTAACCTCAAACTTATTTTCAAGCTATTTGCTTGAATGATTATTAAATTTTGCTTTGCAAAGCTTTGATTTCGTATTTAAGAGAAGTTTTAAAACCAATTATCATACTAATTAAAAAATGTTTGAGCTTAAATGACATCTAAAGTTTAAAATTGTAAAATTAAATGCGTCCAGAAAAATCATTTAGAGCAAAATTCTTCGTCTGTACTTCAAAGCAGAAATAATAACGAATCAGGGCACAAGAACTTTTGATTAATGTTTTTGTACACTTTTTTGCCGATAACACTGCAAGATTGTTATAAAAATGAACCATGTGAAAATTTCCCTTTCGATATATTGCCTCCCTAAATCGAAAGCATCCGAGAAAGTTACAACTTCGCATCAAACTGAAATTATTTTAAATAACGCATCATAATTGCATTCAAAAAGCGAATTCATCAACGAATCGCCGATTTAATCAAAAATCACTTTGATGAATTACCGTACGCGCTTTTGAAATAAATTTTTTTCGAAGCTTTGAATAAATAATAAACAATGAATAAATGATTAAGCTATGGAACTTTGGTAATTTATATGGAAACGAGTAGCTAAAAATAGCGAAGCTTGCGAAATAAATTTTCAATACTTGCGAAAAAAAGCTGAAGCTTTGATTCAAGATTTGAGCAAGGCAAATAAGGGCAAGCGAAAGAAAAATTTTATGCAAAAATGTTTTCGTTCTATTTATAAAATCTTAAAAGCTTCGTCTATATAAAGCAAATTGTTATTAATTTTGTTTCATTCTGATGAAAAAAATTTGTTTTATCAACTGACAGTTTGAAATCAAGTTACATAAATATTCATACACAACTGAAACATTCGTCTAACAAGCATCTGGCAACAATTGAGCTAATCTTAGCTTTCAACTAAAAGCATTCTCAATTGATCAGCGAGAACAACAAAGTTTGTGACTATTTTCATTCGCCTTCTCTACTTATAAATGAATAAGTGAATTTATTCATATAGGTTAGAGGAAATCTGCTTTTATTATTCATTTTGCTTTACCAAATAACTTTTATTGTTTTTGTTTTAAAAGGCGCTTATTGATTTTTCTTTGCATAAATTCCAATAAATCGACAAAAAATGCTAACTGAACATGTCGACGTTTTTATATGAAATCTCATGTTCTTTCCTACGAATCAAGCATTTGTTTACAATTTTAAAAGAAATTTACGATTATCGAGGTAAATTAAATTTGGTACATAAAAGCTTTCAATAGTAAGAGCAATGTAACAATATAACAATCGTTGAACAACAGTTTTCTGTACTTTGTTAAGATTTTTTAAAATTTGCAGTACGAGAAATAATTTAAAACTTGATAAAATTTTTTTATCAAGACTGAGAAAAAGTTTCTGCATCAAATTACATTTCTTTAGAAAAGCGTCTTATCCGAAGATTTATTCGATTTAGGTTTTCGATTATTTTTGAATTCTATTTTTCAACTCATTTGAACGTTTTGAATCAACTTAAGAGGTAAGGTTAAATAAAATTATTGAAAAAAAGTAATTTCGATTTTTATTGCTAAAATGGCATTAATATTCATAAAGAAAAAATTTATTTATAAAGCTTTAAAAATTGTGAATATTAGTTTTAGCTTTTTGAAAGTAGTAAAAAACGTGAATATTCATTTTTGAAAAGCGCCTTTTCCGTCAAAAGATTTAATTTCATTTTTTTTTGCACCTCAAATTACATGGGATCTTAATGTTTGCATATCTTTTGAAAGAGAGTTAATTGCTGCAATAAATATAAATAAACTGCTTTCAAAAAAGTGTTTGCGCAAAATTTTGACAGAATACAGGTTATCCAATATCAAAGGGAAAGATTTTAATTTATAAACGTTCATCGTGTTCAAAAATTTTTAAATTCACTCTGGTTATAATAAGAATAAAATAAATTAATTAAAATGATTTTAAAATTTTCTCATTCAATCACAAGTTAAATAAATGGCCAAAAATTGTCAAAATGCTTTAAAAACTTTTTTTCGCTTCCTGCACCGAATGAAAATTTGAATTTGTTTTTACGAATTCGAAAATTAAAGTATTTCAGACTAGTGAAATAATAAAGCGATGAACTTACCGTATACTTTGAAAAACCTCTCCTTCCGAACTTATTCTCAGAAATCTGTTTGCAGTGGTCGCATCGTGAAAGTAAGCTTGCTTTTCATTCGCGAAGAACGTGTCGGGTACCCAAATCTTTTTCGCGACTTCTGCACCGACGAAGAGGTTGCTTATTTCGGGGAGCTTAACGAATGATAATCGAGGATCGATCCACGTTTGTCGAAAATAAAAATCAGATGTAAAATCCTAACCATAAACATTTACAAAATTAGAAATTGAGCGAGTTTTTTGTTGTACTTTTAGACGTAATCTGATACGAACCATTTTCACTTCTGATACAGTGCTTATACTGATTATAAACATACTTATGCCGACTTGAACCGGTGGACCTATCAAAATGAGCGAACAAAGTTAAACTTTTTCGTGCTTTTTGAAATTTCAAATTGTTTTTCTTATCACAAAAGTGTTTTAAAATTGACAAAATGAGTGCAAATAAAATGAGATGCATGAAAATATAAATTAACGTGTTTGTTTTTAAGTTTAGTCTGGCAAATTAAATTTCAAAAATTTATTTTTCTAACGAGCAAATATTTTAGTTTACTTGAATTGTTTAAAGATGAATCGTAAAATTATCGTTGAATAAGTTAAATGAACGCATAAGTAATAATATAAACAATGAATTAAAATTTATTAATAAAATGCAACCATAGATACAAAGCTAAGAGTGAGATGAAAGTTGGAGACAATTGTATTTGTCCCGTTCTTATTCTAAGAATCAAGTTACGTTGACAAAAATTCGATTCGCAGAGAAAATGGTTTTTATATATTTTGAACTTTTGTTGAATGTAGAGCATGAGTTTCGTTCGACAACAAAAATACTGGCGTTAATTTGCTTTTACGATTCGGAGACAAACAAAATGGCTCGCTGCTAACTTGACTTTTTTAAATTTTTTAGCGATCAAAACACTTTGAATCTTGTTTTGTTTGAAATTTAAGAAAGATATTTCTAACGAAGACTATTAAAAATTGAATATTTTGAGAATATGGTCCCATGAATGATTATTACCATCAAAAATCAAAGTAGCTATGCAAAATATTTAAATTTTATGTTGATTTTTGCAGCCTATGTCATCAGTAGTGATGTTGCTTTTGATTTTTTAAAGAGATTTGATCACTTTCGCACCTTATAATGCTATTATTTAAAGAATCAGTCATTAATTATGATTGAATGAAGCATGATAATAAAATAATATTGATCATAATGGTGAAGAAAAATTTAGTTATCTCCGGAAATCAATCCGATTTTAAATAAGAATAATTTATTCATTCTTAATTCTATTTTTTTATCCAAAACCAAAGATAAACTTCATAAAATTTGTATGATAAAGAAATCATTAATGTGGTGATTAATAAAGAATTTTTCAAGTAGAAAAAACAATTAAGTATACTAGAACCTAATTAAAAGTTGAATCGCAATAAACTTACCGCCATAATTAGGTCGAACCCTTTTATCGTAACCTCTACTAAAGAACGCATCTAATATTTTTGTTATATTTTTGCCCAAATCATCGCTAAGCGAAACAGAAAAAATTAGTCCCCATTAATTTAAATGCAAATTTTTTAAGTGGATTTACATACCTAGAAGTGGCTACTACAATCACTGCTCGTTGGCAAAACGTAGAAAAGCAAAGATAAAATAGCAAAATTCGCAATACGCTCATGGCGAACACATTCATAATTTCTCGCTTTTGTTTCTCAAAATTATCGGCAAAACTTAAATTAGCACACAGAAAGGTAATCGATGCAAACAAGGTGGCGAGTGATTAACGAATCGCAACAACATTAAGCTTGACTCAATAATTTAGAGAGACAGAAAATGGCTTAATATTTATTTAACACGAACTTTCATCGATACTTTTCGCCCCCGTTTGTGTTCCGAAAAATCAATTGAAGCGTTTTTAAACTACGGCTGTATTGTTTCATTCGAAATCAAATGAGTTGAAGAGTGAGCCGGAATGAAAAAAAGCGCTGAGAGAGAAAATTAGATTCGATACTCGAAATGTTCATATTTGGACCGAGAAGCAATTGGTTCCCGTTTGACGGTAAGTTTTTTATGGCGAAAAGTGATGCTGAAGCAAACACACATACACATATATAAACAGCGTTTCTCACACAAAGGATCGATGCACGACTTTGACACTCCGAATAACGTCTCCTGTAGTTTCTTGTGCACGGCTGCAGTTCCGTTCGTTGTTTCGTTGCTGCAACACTGCGATTGCAACGCAAACAACTTTTTACAGCATCCGCATCACGCTCGACGCTCGGCAATCGAACAGTTCGCTTCCTTTCCGCACATAACTCGTTGCAGCTGGACACGAGAAAAATTTGCGTCGCGGTCGGCGTAAGAAGTGCGAAATGCGGCGAGAAAGAGGCGCAGAGTGAGTGAATGAATGCGAACGCAGTCACGAAAAGCACATTTCACGGTCTCAGAAACATAAAGAGTGTTCTTTAGAACTGTTCGTACACATAGAGAGTGTTCCTAAAGTGAGGGCATGTGCAAAACCAATATTTGAAGCAACACCAGTTAACGGTGCAAATATTTTTGCGCTAAACATGGAATCGTCGATATCGCTTACATGTCGACCGAAGCCTTGCCACTGTCAATTGCATCGCCGCGTTCGCAACTCGGCTGCGAGCATTTACTCATTACAAGTGCAGAGCGATAATTGCTAAATCCATTGTTCTTACTCTCTTTCAATGCAACTGCGAAATTTATTAATATGAATAAAAATAAATTAACGCAAAATTTGCTGAGAAATTCATAAATCTTCGTGAAAACAATAGCATTTCAGTTAGAGATCGTTTCATTTGTAAATTGATTGTGGCTACGATTTTTAAAAATCGAGCATTTTAATCTTCGCTCAGTTGCATCGTCATAAAATGCAGCAAAGAAATGATTTCATTCGAAAAGGAAGGATGTATGATATGAATAAAGAAGAATTAATTTATTTGAAAAACAATTTTCAAATGCTCAAACATTCAGATTCGCTTCTTGTGAGATCTATAAGATTGCTATGGATCTTTTTTTCACAAAAGAGGTCAACAAATTGGATTAGCAAGCTTTTTCATAATGAAATTCAATAATCAATAACAATATTGAGTGCGATGTTAGTTTTACAACATACTAGGCTTGTTGTAGAAAGTAAAATCTTTTTACAAAATTTTAGATGGACAAAGAAAAATTGCGAGTCAAAGAAATTGCAAATTGAGAGCAGCTATCAATAAAAATGTGAATCGATTTAGATTCACTAAGCTTAATTCTTGAGATAAAAGAAACTTTGAAAATTGCTTCACGCGCATGAATAGCCAAAATTTGAAATTTTTAACAGGTGAGCTTTGATCAATAAATTTTGAAGTTCTTTAAAAAATTTTCAAGTCAATTTTTTTAATTATCGTTTCATTCTCTCGTTTGTTTGAAAATAAATTATTGACAGCTCTAAGCGGTGATCAATGTTTTCGAAATGTACGACATTTCGCTTTTGGCTTCGTATTATTGGATTGCGAAACAATTTCGAGATAAATTGCTTTTCACGCTTTACTGCGCTATGAATAAACCGTTCGATCATTTTTGCATCATTGGCATTATAAATTTCGATTTTCTGTTTGCTTAAATCAATGCTGAATTTCAATCTTTTACTCAATGAATTGATGATTCTTTCGACATTTCAATAATGAAAACCCTAAAACCTAAAGCTAAAACTTAGAAAACAAAATGAAAAATTGTGTGTAACTAGTTTTCTAGGTGAACGGCGCTCAAATTTGCAAAATTTCTTTTACGGCTATATATTGAATCATTGCGTTGATTGATAAAACTTTTTACAGCTGTTATTTCGTAAAATTTGCTTACAAAGCAGCAAACTTTTTAAAAAATTACATTTTCTAAATTTCTTACACATTTTATTTTGCCTTTTCTAAGCGCACATTACATTTTCAATAAATCAATAAATTACATCAGACTCGTGGCCACATCAATATGTTATCTCATCCATTGAAAATTCAAGTTTTAAATGAAATAGAGAGCGTATTAATTTGGCCACGAGTTTATTGCCGATTTCGGCTATCAAAAATGAACTTATGTGCAAAGTATTCTCAATTATTTTTGATGCTATGCAGTTGAACTTACTTTTCGAAACATTTTATTTTGAATTGGTAGCACATTCTTAAAATTTCAATCATTAAACTTAAAAATAAGCAAAACGAACAAGAAAATAAAATTTATATTCAGTGAAAATTTTTTGTTTTCATTCACTTTTGTAACAGTCATTTAAAATGACAATTTTACATGCGAATTCTAGTGCAATCAAATTATACAATTATGTACGAGCAATTTCTGGATGTCAACAAGTTATGCGTTGCCATTACAAAATGTAAATAAAAAACGAAATGTAATCTATTCTTATGTATTGTCAATTTTTGGTTTATCAAAAAAATTTTTCATTTTTAAATTAAAAATGCAATTTAGCAATGACAAAGCTCATAAAAGATATGCGAATATACTCTCGTAAATAAAAATGCGTTTTAAATTCAAAATAATGGTTTTATCTACGTTAAAAGCAAGTAAAACAATTCAACTCGGAGCGACAAGATGAATAAAGTTTGGTTTAACATTAAACAATATCGCTTTTAGCGAAAAAAATTAATCTCGATTTTAGAATTTCATTTTTTTGTTTCAGGTCTTACTCTATATAAACATTCAGACATTGAGATGGAAATGTTTTGTTTATCGATTCGATTTGTAATATAACAAATTGTGAGCGATTAGATTTTGTCATAGATGAATGGACGCGCAAAGTGAATTTAAAAATGAAAAAGATGACTGTTTGCATAGCTCGATACTGCAAATGCGCTTATACACAATAAATGTTTGAAAGCACATAATAATTGAAAGCAGAACGAAATATGTACTCTTTTTTGGATCATTAACTCGCACAAACATTATGAAGCAGTGCAATTTGAGTTTGATACATGCGTTTCATCTTTCATGCAAGTAATTTAATTAAATTTTTATTATCAAAGATTATTCTGCTTAATTATACTTTGAATTTCTTTTCTTTTTCACTGTAACTTCAATCAAAAACATTTTGCAATCGAATTCAAAAATAAAGTTCAAATTGATTTTTTTGATAAAAATTCACGAGTTTTAATTATTACGGAAATAAACAGAGGATTGGAAACAAACGTTTGAAAAATAGTGAGCTAAGTTTCACATGCAACTTAAAGAATACTTCACTGCATTGCACAAAACGTCACAAAGCATATGCTTGCTTTTGATTTATTTTAAACGAAAACGTGCTTTCAAAGCGGTGTTTTGTTTAATTCATTTTTGTGTTAAT
>NCKU01004483.1:0-12197 GCA_003675995.1 Dinothrombium tinctorium | reverse complement strand
GTTTTTGTGATAATGTATTTATAATTCACTGAAAAATGAATTACTTTATTAAATTGATATTTTATTAGCTTTTGAAGTATTAAAAATAGATGAAAAATAGGTGAACTTGTTTGATTTAGGTGCTTTTAGGTGATTTATGTGAATTAGGTGATTTGTACCCTAAATAGTTGCTTTTAGGTGATATCGACATCTTCAGAATCGCAAAATTTTGGTCCCATTTTACTCCTTATTCAATGTAGAACAAGACTACAATGTTAACATAAAAATAGGTGATCACCTATTTGACCAGCCCTAGTAATTACAGTCTGATTTTAATTTAAAATACAACACAAACTTGGTAGCTAATGATTGACCATTATTCACTTAAAATTTTTGCTTGTGATAAAGTTTCCTTTCAAACATAGATTCTGTTTTATCAAACTTTTCTGTTTTAATCTATGGTTATTGCCAAGCAAAAACAAGATTTTTGTAATCGAAAGAGCGCTAAATAAAGTGGTAACAAGATTTTGATTATAAAAAGATGTCGTAACATTTTGATGAATATTTGATGACGATCAAAAATTTTCTTCGCTTTCGAAATATCCTCAATTATCGTCGACGAAATAAATAGTAAATAAGAATCAAGTAAATACGAACTGATGCAAATTTCTATTTTTGAGCTTAAGAAATATGTATAAGATCATATCTAATCATTATTTATGCAATTGAAAAAATAACTTTCCAAATATACAGGGTGTGTGAATTAAAACGCAACACATGTTTTATTGAATAACTTAAGAATTGGAAATCTTAAAATGTTTTTTTACACTTAATTTGTAGTCGATTTTCACAACACATTTTGAAACCAGATTCATCGAAATCACCGTTATAATTCTAAATTCACCGCGATACCCATGAAAGCATAGTTTTTCGCTAATTATCGAGTTCTGCCGAAATACTACCGATTAAATAGGTGATAGTAATATATAAATCTCTAATCATCTCCATCTTTTCATATCCGAACTAATTTTTACAACATTCTTAAAAGATAAAAAATCGGCGTTGCCAAATCCGCATTCCGGATATCAAATTAAGGAAAAATCCTTCGTATTTATTTGATAAAGTTTTTAAATGAAAAGTGATTTAAACGTTTAAACATATGGGTACAAGCACAATTTGGTTGAAAAAATATTTTTTTTCACCAGATTGAGGCTTTTTTAAAGAAATTACTCTCTATAATAAAAATATTCTTCAGCGGTTACGGTGTCCGTGAAGAAAATCAGGATGATAACACACTGAAAAGTAGAAATACATCACTTGCCGATTTTCTGAGCATAAAGAGAAGTTTCTATTTATTCTCTTTTATCATTAAACCCCTAAGCGGTTTTTTGTCGGTTTTTTATCTGCTTAGACGAACATGTGCTTCTTCTGTAAAATATTTTGCAAAATTCCATTGCCGATGTAGAATTGAAACGTTTCATTTACAAATATTGACACGTCGACCATATTCAGGCTAAATGAAACAAATCCGGAGAGTTACGCGGTATTGCTTTAAGCCGGATTCTTTTTCCGTTTGTCAAATAGTCCTGAATTTTAATTTTTAAGTAAAAAATCTTTTCATTTATGAATATCACTGTGATCTTATAAAGCTTTCTTGGACCTAAATGATCTGATTTTCGAGTAATCCGGAGTTATCTCACTCATGTGGCAAGTCTCAGACAGAACCATTTTTTTGAAATTTTGACAGAGAACTTTTGTTTGCATGTTTTGCCTTCTATTTATCTGTCTAAATTCAATAATTACTTTTGTAAAGCTTTTTAATTAAATGCATTTAATCATCAAAAACACGCATCGTTCGATTGAAAACGGTATGTTTGCGGAAAACACCGTAACTTTACAATGCATTACCCGATTTGTCTATTTTATGTGTCATTCTGTGTTGCGGATGTTCTTGCACAAAGATCAAATTTTTTGGTTCTACCGGTAAAAAGTTATTCTACTTTATGTGTTGCACACCCTGTATGTTGATTAATGATCATTTGATTTTACCTTGTAAAATCAACTTCTCGCTACTTTCTCGAAATTTTCAATTAATTTAATTTTGTCAAGAACAAACAAAAAGCACGATAAAAAGTTGTTTACTTTACTGGTTAAAAATATCAAAAAAGTCATCTAAAAGTTTTAAAAATTTTTGCATTTTTAAAGCAATAAATGCATATGCATAAAACGCTAGCAAAATCATAGCAAAACCTTCATTGTATTTAAAATACACAGATTCTTGTGATAATTTCCGCTCATAAGAAGATAATTTATCATCTTTGCTTGCTTTTTCCTCACAAGGATGTGTCGACGACAGTTGCATGTACATGAAAATAACGAAATGAAAAGAAAAATCATATTTAGTCGCTTTGTTTTCTTTTTATAATCCATTATAAAATGTATCACTTACACTTTTTGAACTCTTTTAACTTACTTTGAATTTTAAGTGCGCATCAAAACTTTAAACGTCAAAAACAAGCCAGTTTATCTAAACATTGAAAAGCTAATTAAATATGCTATTCAAGAATTTTAGCGACGATAAAAAATATCGCATAAATTATCTAGATATTTAAGAGAGAAAAGAACGAGTTTCAAATGAAAATGAAAAAACTTTTTTGAAGAAATTATAAATAAAGAAACTCAAGAAAGTTTTATTATGTAGAATGTGGCAAATCTTCACTTGTCAAAGGTAATTTCATTTTCCTATTTTTCACAAAAGTTTTACATTACTCTACCAAAAGCTTCATTCGTATTCAATAAAACTAACATTTGGTTAAAAGTTGGCTGATTAACTGCTGAATTTCGCACCTATTTTTCCAGCAATTTTGCTTATATTGGTGAGTCTTTAAGTTTCATTCTTTGTCTCTAGAATAAAGCTAATAATATCCTTTTAAAATTTTAAAGCTGTATTAAAAATACAGTCAAATTTCAATTCATTAAACACTTTTGTCATTTGACTCATTCAGTGATCGCGATGTAAATAGTGATCAATGTTAATCAGGTTTTACTCAAAGTTAGCTGAATCGCAATTAATCGAATAATTTTGATAGTAAAGAATCAATTTTATAAAAAACAAAGCAATTAAAATATAAATACAAATATGAGGTAAAGTATTGAGAGTGAAAGCTTGGTGAAGTATGGTCTTCGTCATACAAATTTTGAGTATTTTTCAACTGTTTTTGTTTTAGAAATTATTCAACTCAAACACGAAGCTTTAAAGGTATGTATATTTATTTCAAAAATGATTTTAATCGATTTAAAAAACAATGAACTAATCAAAGACCGCAAGCGTAAAGCCAAAACCAAATCATTGATTCAATGCGTCTTTTCTGACTAATTTTTAATCTTTTGTCTCATATTAATTAAATAATTCATTCCTTAAAATAATCACGTGAAATCATCAATATTAATAATATTAATGTAAAATAAAAAATTAAAAATTTAGCCAGAGTTAAAAAATGGCATTGAATGAAATTAAATGTTAAATAAATTGAAATTGACTGTAAGATTTAAATAAGATGAAAGTATGATTTGACTAGAATATCTTTCAAATAGAATAAATAAATTGTTTAGAATAAATAATTATAATTAAAAGAAATAAATAATCATTCATTTGAATCTTTATTTTATAATTTATTTATTTATTTAATAGATTTAAATATTTGTTTTTGAATTTCAATATAACTACTCAGAAAGAAAAAAATTTTTTTCTTAAAAATTAGAAAATTCTTAAAAAGATAAAATTTATTTTTTTTTGTAGTGTATCTCAAATATAAACAAACGATAATCAAAATAATCATAGTTTAACAATATGAGTAAAGCTTTTAAATAGATAAGCGTATGTATATATATGCGACTCTTTACTAAAAACGACGCACACATTAATTTGCCACGTTTTAACTTGGAACTTATTTAATCAAATGCTACATTTTTACTTTTAGAAAATCACATAAATAAGGAAAATTTTAATCATCGGAGAACAATGGATTTCGATATTGTGGCAATATTTTTGATCACATTAATTATAGTGAAAATATTCGCGTACTTCAAAAAATGGAAAGAATTCATCAAAAAATATGAAGCATTTCCTGGTCCGAGACCTCGATGGCCACTTGTGGGAAACATCGATGTTTTATTACGCATGGAAGGCTCGTTTAGAAAGCGCTATAATAATTTGTTCGAAGAGATGTATTTGCGATACAAGGAAGAGGGAATGTTTTTGCTGTTTTTCGGTCCAAGAGCTTCTCTTTACATTCACAAACCGGAACTTGTCCAAGACTTGATAAAAGATGGTACAATGATCGATAGATCTGATGAGTATAAATTCGTGATTCCTTTCATGGGAGATGGAGTGGCAACGGCAAATGGTGATAGATGGCGAGCAAAACGAAAACTGTTGAATCCAACGTTTCACTCTGATATTCTAGGCAACTTCATTCCGATTATCAATGAAGAAATTTCAGTGATGATGAAATTGCTTGATTCAAAGGCGAATTCCGATTTTGTCGATATACGCAAATTATTATGTAACTTATCACTTGATGTCATTACAGCAACAACAATGGGTTCGTCAGTGGGCATACAGAGCGATGAAGAAAACAAATACTTTTTCTGCGTAGACAGGTCGGGGAAGTATACTTTCAAGCGCATCTTCACTCCACTTCTTTGGAGCGATTTCATATTTTACAAAACCAAAATAGGAAAGAAATACAAAGCATATACCGACTTTTTGAATGATTTTACGATGAATGTGATTAAAACGCGCAAAGAAAAATTCTTAAACGGAGTTGATCAAATAGATTTGAAAAAACGAAAAATGGCGTTTCTTGATCTTTTGATTTCATTACAATTGAAAGATCAATCAATAAGCGATTACGATATTATGGGAGAAGTAAAAACAATGATCATTGCTGGTAATGAAACAACAGCCTCTACTTTGTGTTGGGCTTTTTTGCTAATCGGACAACATGAGGAGGTGCAGAGAAAAATAAGAGAAGAGCTTCATTCAATTTTCGGTGATGATAACGAAAGAGAAATCACTCGAGAAGATTTGAGTAAAATGACTTACACAGAATGTGTGCTCAAAGAAACAATGCGTTTTTATCCACCAGTTCCATTATTTGCAAGAAAGGTGACCAAAGCTATTGAAATGAGAGATTTGATTGTTCCCGAAGGCACAAATTTATGGTTTAATGTTTTAAAGCTTCATCATAATGAAGATGTTTTTCCGAATCCGCATAAATTCATACCCGAGAGATTTTTGTGTGACGACTTGAAGAAAATAAACGCTTCTTTTATGCCGTTTTCTTCTGGACCGCGCAATTGTATTGGACAGCGATTGGCAATGATTGATATGAAGCTTGTATTGGCTCATGTTTTAAGGAAATATGCGATTGTTTCTTTAGACGAAGGGCAGCCTAACGAAAAGTTATTTAGTCTTACCTATCATCCTTTAACAGAAATAAAAATAAAATTGAAAAAACATTCAAATGCAGATTGAATCAGAAAAATTATCATAAGAATATCAATTTCATGGATTACTAATGTTGCTCATTGTATTTTTTTAACTTTGATGAAAATCAATAAAAATTCTTCTAAATTTCTATTTTTCTAATCTATTTTTCTAAATAACTTTTTAAAACAAATTCTTATATTTCAATTAATTTTTTAATATTTTAATGCTTAAGTTAATATTCTTATATTTAGGGTTTATATTCTTCTCTTATCGCTCTTCTGATTGCAAAAATTTTATTTTTTATTTTTAATTTATTTGTTTGAGATAAAGTCATAAATTTTTAATATGTACTAAAATCAAAATGAATTTTAAAAATACTCGAAAAAATTTGAACATTCGTGCAATTTTTGGCGAGGTAAGAGCATTTAAAGCGATTCTTGATTTTCAAGGGACGCGTGATAAAACATGTCCAAACTGAACTTGCACAAAGTATTATTGCGGACTCGCGCGTGCAGTAGTGATCATTTCAAGATGAGCTCAGGCGCGAACTTAGCCTCCACTTTCACTCTCTCATAATTCACGTTTTCGTCAAAAAGTATTTTTCGAAATACAAATTATCGATAAAATTGTGAGATGCTCTCAAAAAAATTTTGTCCATCCTATGGGAAAACCAATGTTAAAACACCATTGAGTTCAAAAACTATTAATTTTTAATTTCAGATAAAAAAATGAAAACTTTGCTTGTATTTTCCATGACTAGGTATTTAATTCTTTTTGTGTTTAATTCAAAGAGAACTTGAATGCACATAAATTCAAGAGAAAAGATTTGAAATAATTTTTAAAATCTAGTTGAAAATAAGCAAAAAAGTTTTTAAATGAGTGGACAAAATTTTTTAAATAAGAGAATACAAAATATGGGGTTATTCAGAAATTGCTCACACTTTGCAACATTTGAAAACATATATTTAAACAAGACAAATTTATCGTTCTTTTAAAGCTATAAAAATTTTTATCAAAACTCTTTAACTTTAAAATTTTACAAGTTAATTTTTGTGCAACTCCAGTTTGGACAGGTATTATGTACAAGAGTTAAGAGGTACGCTTTTCCATCTAACTCGACGAAAAAAGAAAAGAAATTTTTTACGCTTAAACATAATTGACGCAACTCTATAAATCAAATAATATCAAAAAAGTAAAAAAGGTTTTGATAAATGATTAACGATATTATTATTAGTTAGAAAATTGATTTCATTACAGCTTTACAAATGAAATTACAATTTAGATTAGAAAAGATTATAATAGAGAGATAATATATTAATAAAATAGTACAAGAAGAATCAAACACCTCGCGATGCTTGGCCTTTTACTTCGAATCTGCAATTCCGATCAAACTCTATTTTTCCGATTTTATTTACAAAAAATGAAGTTTTGAAAGGGGTTACTTTACATTATGTCCGGTGTATAGGCGCATGCGTCGCGTTGCCTAGCAATTTTAAATATAAACAAAAGTTCATTGGCCATTGACGGAAATTTGAAGTTATTTTAACAATTTTCTAACCTACCCAGCCAAAAATAAGCTAACCAAACCATCCAAAAATAATTAAACCTACCCAGCCAAAAATGTGGTCGATAGTGTTGTTATGCAACGCGACGCTTGCACTCATAAACCTGGAATAAAGTTTTAGTTCATCCTTTTGAAATTTTTGTATTTTTTCGTTTTTGGTGGGTACTTTCAAAAAATTTTTTTGAGGCATTTAAATACCCCAAAAGTGAATGAAAAAATATATGTGTACTAAAAACATATATCTTTACATTAAAGCACAAAGAAAAATTTCAAAAACTACATCAAGGACCGCCAAAAAATTCCAAAACTTAAAACATTAAAAATTTGATTGTGACGTCATCTTTATGGAAATAAAAAAATTAATTTATTCGTAAAGTAGTTGATATGCACATTCTAAAAATAATATAATCAGAATTTTTTGCAACCGTTGCCGGGAAATAGGAATATTCGGAATTTTTAAAAAATTCTGGCCAGAGAACGAGCACAGAGACCCTTCCTTTTTCCACCTAAATTGATGAAGATTTGAATGCTAGATTTTTGAGGGAAAAAATTCGATAGGGGAATTTGAATTTTTATAATTTTTCGAAAATTTTGCGATTTTTCGGGAATTTTTTTCGGAGCCTTCCCGAATGATTTTCAATTTCTTTTATGCCTCAAAAATCTGTCAAATTGTCGAAAATAAGAAATACAAAATAAAAAAGAATTTTGAAAATCGATTAAAAGGAAAGTTATTAGCAAAAGTTCTAAAATTTTCAAAAAATTCAAAAAGGTTCTATTTACCCCATAGAAGGATAATTTTTGCAGATTCATTATCTGCGAATTTTTCTTTACGATTAAAAAATTTTCAGCAACATACATCCGTAAAACCTAATTCTCTAGATGACTACTAATAAAGTTGTTCGCATTATTGCAAAACATTCTGACAGGAGTTGCATGTGAGTTTAATTAAAATATTTAAGGGATTGTTTCAAAAATTTTAATAATAAAAAGTTTATTTTCAGGTTAGGAAATTCATTTAAGAAACGAAACAAAAAACAAATTTACTCATAATATTTTGTTATCGAGTAGAGCATTGATTATTAAATATTTCTATTCGTAGTGATGCTAAAAATTGTATAGAAACAAATTTTGATGAGATAAAAGAATGTTTAAAAAATTTTTATTATTAATTAAGTTTCAGTTTTGAGAATGATAGAGAAAGTATTTAAAAGAAAATTTTTCAGTGTTAAGTGAGTATGATCATCATAAAAACCAAAACTCAACTTCTCATAAATCTGAAAAATGACACATTACCTGGTTTTTTCTTATTCCTGAACTGTGTACCAAATTTCAAGTATTCTTCCTACAGAACTTGAGCTATCAGAGTTACGGAGAGAAGAGAAGGACAAAGCAATTAAATATAATATTGAAGAACTCTCCGATTTGTAGCTCATAATTATTTCGGAAAAAAACAAATTAAATATGTCCATTCCTCAAAAATAAAAAAATGAAAATATAATCTTAAAATTAAATGGTATCGAAATTTAACGAGTTAAAAAGTTAAGCACTTAGAAATCACCATCAAAGAAAATTTAGACTGGTCAAAACAGATTAAAAACGTCTGCAAAAAGCGAACTTTGGTACATACCAAATAAAAATGTTAAAAAGAGTGATAACAAGACTGTTCTTAAGAGTTTATATCATGCAATTGTTGAATCTCATTTATTATACTCAAGTCCAGTCTTTTATTATTCAACTAATGATTTATATCGGAAATGATAAAATAAAATATCAAAAAGAGCATCAAAGATTATTGGACTTGAACATCCAAGCACCACAAAATGCTGAGTTTAATGTATTCAAACATAGGAAAAGATTAAAGACAAATTTAATATTAAACGTGTAAAACAAGGGCATATTCTGGGCAGGACACAATTTCGTAATAAACAATTTGTAGTAAATGTCTTGCAAAAAGACATTCATTCTTAAATGCTCTAAAGGTAGAAATGCCTAAAAAAGCAATAAAGTTATGTTAAGTAATTTTCTGTTATGCAATGTTAAGTTAAGCGCTCTTTTGAAAACTTCTCTTAACAATCAACTTCTCATAAGTTCGCGTGCTTCATTTTTGTAAATTATTTTCAGAACATTTTTGATTCAGATCTCTTTTTAAATTGTAAATGAAAAACTATCATTTAAATAATTTTAAATGTTTATAAAGAAACACTGAAATGAAATCAAATTTCTCAAGACAGAAGATCTATTCGATAGAACCAATTGAAGCTGATTATTGTGAGCTAAGTAATAATTCGCAAAATTTAAACTCACTTTCAATTTTAAGCATCGACTGTGGTGACAATAGCAATTTTATTTTTTTTCTTATTAATTGGATTTATAATATTCATATTATACAGAAATTACATAAAGAAAAAAATGACTGAAAGTGAAGTTACAGACGAAAACACAAATGGGAAAACGAGTGATGTTAATTTAGAAAAGATAAAAAGTGTTGTCAGTATATGTAACGAAAGCCACATTTTAGATGAAAATGAAGCAGAAGACGAAGAAACAAAATCATCTGAAGAAACAAAAGTAACAAATATGAAGAACCAGAAAAAAATTGGAACATTATTTGTATGTAATAAATGTATTGACGGAGAAAGAAGCTATTTTCAGTTAAGTAATGAAAAAGTTTCATCAAGCTTTGCTACTGATGAGTTGAAGAATCAAGCACAATCGAACGTAAAGCAAAGTGCGTCAATTCGATCCGCAAATAAACAATCGGAAAAGCTTTATGATGAATTAAGAAATAAACGTAAGAATATAATGAAAAACGTAAAGCAGCTTCTCAGTGAAGAAGATAGCGAAAATAAATATATTGAGAAAAAATCGCTTTCGAGCGGCTCTCCTCGTGGATCGAGTGTGAACAAACGATACGTTACTTTAATATCTCATCCTACAATCATCAGCGATAAATGTGTCAGTTTCAGCCAAATTTTTACACAGAGATCAAGAAAGCAACTCAACTCAGGATCATTACAGTCAAAATGCGTTTATTGCAAACATATGATAAAACCAACTGGACAATAAATAATTAATACAGTAATACATGTGTTCACATCTATTTTTAAGACAACTCTATTCTTTCTTTTTAAAAAACAATCTCAATAAAAATTAAGCAGTTTAAGCGATATGATGAAATAAAGAACTTCGTGATAATTTTTGTCATTTAGTCAAGCAATGAGAACTTGTCAACTTATCGCGGACCAAGTTGAAAAGCGGCAGCAGTAGAATTACTTATTTGGTATGGCACCTTGATGATGCCAAATGATAAAAAGTTTTGTTCAAATTTTATATTTTGTTTTTTCTAATTAATTTTAAAGAAGACTCTGCTTCCTTACGAAAAATTTTGATAATATTACAATGATAAACGCATTATTAAGTCTCTGTTAATATAATAAAAATTATTTCTTTCACAAATATTTATTTGCGGCATTACAAATAGTCATATCATTTAAAAAATTTTCAATTCGCTAAGCTTGGCACTGTAAATAATTTTTGGCAAAATAACAAAAACCTTTTCGATGCTTCAAAGAATATCAAGTAATTCAGCTTCCCTGTGAAATTAGCCTCTCTACCTGTTCTCATATTGTTCGTTTCTGTCACTCTTGAGAATTATAAATTGCCCTTCGTTCCAATGTCAAACAATCAACAATTTCAATAAGTTCACGTGCTTCGTTTTTGCATTGAAAAAAGTCATGATTCTTCGCTCAAATTCTAAAATAAAGCATCATTTTAATATCTCATTGTTTTCAAAGAAGTAGCTAAATGCAAGACATAACATACTACGAAAAAATAGATGAACATGATGATTGTAAGCAAAGAATTTTCGCTACCTTTATAGAATCTCATTTTTAGCCTTGATTTTTAGCCTTAGGATAGTCGCTACTTCATTTACCTCCGCAATGATCGGTTTCGTCATTTTCTTGTTGTATAGAAATTTTAAAATGAGAAAATTTATTCAAACTATAAATGCTGAGCAAAATAATGAAATAATTCGTAAACCAAATGAGCAAACACTTTATGAAACAATTAATAATTTAAAAATGAGAA
Source organism: Dinothrombium tinctorium (assembly GCA_003675995.1). Classification (NCBI taxonomy): domain Eukaryota; kingdom Metazoa; phylum Arthropoda; class Arachnida; order Trombidiformes; family Trombidiidae; genus Dinothrombium; species Dinothrombium tinctorium. The sequence continues at coordinate 1,071 of NCKU01004483.1, read as the reverse complement.
AATGTGTTATCATTATTCGCAACGAGGTAAGCGTTTCAGACAATGCGATTGAGATAGAGGACGAAGCTTTATCTTCAGAAGAAACAAAAGCAATAGAAATGGAGAACCAGAAAAAATATCGAACATTTTTTTATATTTACATTCGAGAAGCTTGTTGTTGATGCAACAATTGGTGGCCATTTTCAGTTTAACAATAAAAAAGTTTCATCATTCTCAGACAGTAATAGACTCGAGAATCAAATGCAATCGAATAAAAAGAAAAGTACTTCAAATAGATCAACGAATATTCCATTTATAAAAATTGATCGCTCGAATGAGCTTTACAATGAATTTACACATCATTCTAACAAAACGAAAATAATCGAGCCACTGTTCAGTAAAGCAAATAGCGAAAGTAAACATAATGCGAAACAAAATCTTTCGAATAAAAGTTCTAGCAGTAAATCGAGTTTGAACAGACGATATGTTGATCTAATATCTCATCCTTTAATCAGCTACAAATGTGTCAGTATTAGTCAAATTTTCCCACAGATACTATTAAAAAAAGTCTAAATCACGCTCCTCATCATCCAGTTCGTCTTCAGGTTCGTCGATTAAAAATGTAAAACCAAGTGGCAGTTGTATGAGAGTTGCACCAAAAATTGAAATTCAAATTAAATAATTGGAAGTAATTTCATTTTGTTAACTTCAACTATCATTCGAAAAACTTTTCTCGCTAATTCAACTGAGAAAATATTTGTTTTTGTGCAAAAGAAGATAAATTTTAAAATGGAATAGAAAACTAGATAATTCACTCAAAATTTTAAATGACATTATTAAGTATAGATTTTAGTAGTAAACAAAAATTTAGAAAAATTATCATCAGTGCACAGTTGAAATTCATTTTCAGGCAAAAACTGATGATTAAAATATTCGTAGTAGTACTTTCATAGCAAACAGTTGAAGCGTGCCAATATGTTTGAAGCTTTGGAGAAGGTAAAAAAATTAAAATACATTAAAAATTATTCGTAGTCCTAATTTAAAAATTCAATTTGAATAATGACAATTTCTGTCGTTTGACTTAAAAAGTGC
>NCKU01004481.1:0-12200 GCA_003675995.1 Dinothrombium tinctorium | reverse complement strand
AGAGAGAGAGAGAGAGCAAGAAAACGAGCGCACATTTGATTGACAACGCTTGTTAACCGTGTTACCCTTAAAAGGCACTTCACTGCAAAGCACGTTCAGTTGGTTCGTAGAGTTTAGACAAAATTTCATTTAATTCTCCTTTTGAAAAATAAAAAATGGCTTACAGTAGGAAAAAAAAGCAAAGAGGCTAAAAAATTTAATGCCAACCTATTATCTCGATTTTTTCGTTTTTTCCTTTTAATATTTTTAGATCGGAGCGATTGAAAATACAATTCGCCGCTGGTGCAATCGAATAAAACGCGTGACAAATAAATTTGCCTCAAAATATTTGATTAATAAGTTTGCTTCTTTTTTTTATTTCTTTCGCTCAATGATACAAAATTGATTTTTATTTTTACTCTAGATAAAGAAGGGAAGCTTATTTTCTTCACTCATAAGATATAAACACAAACGCATTTGCTTTTCGCTTTAAAGTAACGAATGAAAAGTTAGTTTGTTTGATTGTGAAAATTTTACGTTCAAACGTGTCAAAATCAGTTTAACAACATGAAACTGTTTCAATGATTTGCTTTCGTTTTGTTTCAATTATTTTTCGAATATTTTAATTAATTCATTTATTCGCTTGTTTGTTCATGTTCACTCGTTTTCAATTCTGTCGCATGTTGACAATTCTAAATAATTGAAAAATGAATTTATTCACTTAGAAATTATTTTCAAATTGAAAATGTTCGTTAGTTTTTAACAAATTCTGCTCTGTCAACTAAAATTTTTGCTATTTTTGAATTGTCGAAGGTTCGAATTTAGATTTTTCATATTTAAAATTTGTACAAAACACACGCTAGAAGTGGCATCGATTTTATCTCTCAGCGAATTTTTTTTTTCTCTTCTCACCCTCCTAATTCGTTAATATTCGCTGCTCGAGCGTATTTAACAAACGCTGAGTGTTGCTCTCATTTATTATCGAGCAATTTTTCGAGTGTTAAAAATACTTTTGGCGAAGAATATAATGAAGTGAAAGCAAAAATAAATGCGCGTAAATTATTAAAATTTTTCACAAAACTTTATTATTAAAAATGAAAAGAGTGAAACTTCGCACGTGGAAAGCAATTTAAAATTAATATTAAATATGCGAGAAGATATTTTAATTAAGCTTTGTATTCATTAAAGCGCGAGTTAATCGAACGTTTTCGAAAGTTTATTCGCGAAAATCATTTATTTAGCTGATTTCAGCTAGATAAGCGAGTGAATGCACACACACACACAGCCATGACCATCGTTATTTTCGCGACAGTCGCCAGCAGCTAATAGCGCCTCGAACAAATAAATAGAAAATGCGGTGTTCAAGCCATGAATTCGTTCTCAGCTGCTGTTGCCACCAGCTTTTGATGCACTTACACTGATGCAAGTTCTTGGAAAGAAGAAGAAAAATGTTTTTCCAATTGTTTGACAGCCATAAAAGTGATTAAAGCAGACGTCGGAGAACATAGACAATGAAGTAAAATATGAAGACAACGGCGATGTGACAATATTCTGCGTGTTTACTGCATTCGCTCCAATCGCGTTTCTTTCGATTAATTGAGAATCGATGCGAAGAAAAGCACGAATCTCATTTCGCTTACCACCAAACAAGCGAATCGCGCGTGATGCTGCATCGATGTTCGTGCATCTGTGTGCGTTAGCTAAAGTGCAGATATTACTTCGATTAATTGCGAAAAAAAGATTGTTTCATATAGAAAAGAAATGCTTATGCTCAGTCGATCGATTTTCGTTGGTGGCAATCAATGCTAGATGAATGCCGAGCGAGAGAGAGAGAGAGAGAGAGAGAGAGAGATGAGGCTCGTTAAGCGTTTTAATTTAAGAGAAAACAAATATGTGAGACAATATGTTCGCTAAAACGATGGCTGATATCATAGGCGATCAGCTAAAATGAGTTTTTATCGAGCTAAACTCGAGCAAGCAAAAGCGTAGAACTCATACTTCGAAAATAATTATCGAAAGTGAGCAGTTAATCCTCGTGTATCTCGGCTAGCGAAACGTTCGCTTGTAGGTTTCTCTCTTCTCTCGCGGTGAAATACAACGTCTATTTCCGCGAAATTGGCGAAAATGGCAGTTCGGCGTTCATATAAAATCCATTCGTTAACAAGCAATGTGTACCGAAGCCGCAGCAGCTTAAGTTCAGTAGCTTTATTTCTAGGTTATGGCCTCGAGCAATTAAATCCAGATTTATACGCTCACTCAATAAGATTTATCCTTTTCACCCGTTAAACTCTCGACGCTGGATTTATCAATGACACAAGCCGAAAACTATGTGTAACGTAAGCGCGTTGCATTATTGCCTAGTTTAAGCGTGTGCGGCCGAGAACATTCCTCTCGATCGCAGTGTAATTTTCCGCTCTGCCCGCGTTGCACTGCACGCACAAAACTAATTCACTTTATTTGCACAATCTTGTGTGCGTGAAAAAAAGAAGCGAAAGAGCGATTCACTTGATCGTATTAACGGATTTATTTTTATTAACTCATTTTCGCCGAGACAGATTTGCGCTCATTTATCCATTCAAAATACTCAATTAGCAATTTTCTCTCTCATTCTCATCGCTCTCTCTCTATACTCGATATTCATTTCATTGCATAGGATTAAATTAATTTTTTTATCGCTGAAATGTTGAACTACTAAAACCGATCGATAATATCGAAAATTTCTTTTTTCTCGTTTAGTACTTTTTTACTTATTTTCCACATTTCGCTTTGATTACTTCAAAAAAAAATTTTTTCTTTCTTACTTTCGCAGAAATCAAATCAAAAGCATCGTCGAAACAGCATTCGTCGGTTTACTCGAATTGGAAGAACTCAGATTAAGGTTAGTGCATTTGCGAAAATGGAAAATACAGCGTCGAGTGCGAAAGAAACATCATTTCGCAGTGAATATTTACCGAGACAAACTTGATCAAAATATTTTTATAGAGATTGTCACTTTCGACGTTTACAAGAAAAAAAGCGAAACAAATGCGATTTGATATTATCGATTGATTGAATGATTGATTGATTGATTGATTGATTGAGATTTTATTTCTTCTCTTATTTTTTCGCCTTCTCTCTTCATCCAGTGATAATCATCTGAGCTTTTTAGGAAGTCACTCACTTTTGCCATTAATTAAAGTTCACTCATTGACACTGAGCGGAAACAAATGGATTTGCGATTGTCGGATGCGACAGCTTCGAGAGTATTTATTAATGAATCCGAGGATTAATGTCGCAGACAATCCGAAATGTAACAATGTGAATAAAATTTGGACACAATTGGGTAAGTTTTTATTTTTTATTTTTTTTTCGCTGTTATTGTATCCGAATGCGTGTAGTACGCCTATTATATTAGATTCACAATTTATCGCTGGCTGCGAATAATTGTTAACATAAAAAACATCTGCGAAAAGATTTTTATGTATAAATGTGTGTGTGCGCGAGCGAAAACCAAAACGCGTAGCAATCAACGCAAAGTGTTTTGCAATGTTATCTTTTGGGACAAATCAAGCGAATGCGGCTAGAGAAAAATTTTTTTTCCACATTATACCAAGCGCACATTTTCATTGCTTCTTAACACGAATAAATCTGCGCGCACAATTTTTTTTTTCTGCTCTTACCTTTACAACAACTTTTGAAGCGAATGAAATCAAGAGAAGAAGAAACTTAAAGTGACAATACGTGTACTACAAAGAAACTTTTTAAGCATACTTAATGAGTAATGAACCGAAAGATGATGGCGCGAAGTTTTTAATGCTAATGCTGTGAATGATGCTCGAATAAGCAAATTGGCAGCCACAAAGCAATGGACACTCGAGTTAAATTTGTGCGAGACACTTTTGAGATGCAAAATTTTGAATTTTTTTGCTATGAGCTTTTTTTCTGTTTCATTATGTGGATAAAAAAAACGTTGTTTGGTTTGCGAAATCAAAATGGATGGTTAGTTATTCACTTCGAATAAAGTACAATGACTTTCTAAGTGAAAGCTTAACTTTGATTTTTTTTTCGGCTTCTTTTTATGTGTGATACTCTAAAGTAGAGTGATGTTAAACCACGAAAAGAAGTGATTATTTTGTGCGAACAGTGCACAGTATCGCAAGTGATAAATGTGCTATCTTCCGCCGCATCGCATACGAACAAATCTGAAAACTTTCTCCTTCTTCTTCCATCTACTCGAGTGAGCGAAAGAAAGAAAGAGAAAGAGAGAGAGAAAGAGAAAATGGCTATTGAAGTAAATTGAAATTGAAATATATAATGGAAATTGATTTTACACATTGCGACATTTAAACATGTAAATGCAGTTTTTGCTTCTTTCTCTCGCTGCTTTCTCGCTATCGATCACACGTCTTTTCAAAAGTGTGCCACATATACGCTTTGCTTGTTATTGATAATTGATGCCATTCTTGTTTACAACTTTAAAAGCTCAGCGGAAAAAAGATGTTTTCCTCCACTCATCATTTTCTTCTTCCCATTTGTGTCCTTTCGCTTTGTTTTTTAGCTTTTTTTGTGTGCAAATATAAAAGCAAAACATTGCTTACAAAAAAGAAAATACGTTTAGCAATTTTTTTTCACTCACATCTCATTCAAATACAGAATATTAAATGATGAAAATATTGCTTTAGACTTACTTTTAAATAAGAATGAAACAATGGTTGAGCTAAATAAGATTTATTCTTAGTACCATTGATAAAGTAAAAGAAAAGCTTTGTTATTCTCAACATCTTTGCTTTTTTGACTTAAGTTATGAATAAATATTTAAATTTCGAGATTTTGAGTTTGCAAACATTTATCATTTAAATAAAAATTTTTCTGTTTTTCAATTTTTTTTTTGAAAAATTTTTCGTTTCAAAATCTTATCAGCTTTACCTTATTTACTATTTTATAAGCACCGAGCGCTTCGAAATCAGCTGAAATCTTTATTTTCTAGCGAAGCAGCGAATGATGCTCGCTGAACATTGCTTAAATCTTAAAGATAAAAGCGTTTTCAGTTTGAAAGCCACTTCAATCTTGTAAACTTTGCAAAATTTTGAAACGCTAACAGTTGGACGAGATTTCAGCCGTTTTAAAGCGAATAATTTCAAAAGTCAAACGCAGCAGATGTTATATTAAATAAATAATTTCATATAAATACAATTGAATAAATTTTTTAAAAATTATATAAGAAAACATAACACTCGTGGTGATTGCCAAATATAGTTTCAGTGAAAATTTGACGATTGCAAACATTTTAAATTGCTTAAGATGCTTTTATATGTAGGAGAAGTGCGCATTATTCGTTAGAATAAACAAAACTTTCGGTTTTTTGTAGGACAGTGTGAAGACATAAGAAGCAGAAATGATGATCATAGCGTCGCGATTTAATGTATTATTCGTGTTTCATTTCTATTTTTTTAAACATAAAATCATTCGAGGAGAATATAAGCACGTCGAAAAGGAGGATGAAAAGAGCGAAAGCGAGGATAAAAACAAAGCTATCTTGAAATGAATGAATGAGTGAAAAGCTTTGAAAAATATTTGCTTCAAAACTTTTTTTCGCTCATTCGTTTTACTTTGCTTCGTGCGTACACAGAAGAAACTGTTTTATGCTCTTTGCATTTGCTTTTTCCTTCGCATGTTTCGCATTAAATTTATAACATTTATAAAAATTGTAATTCATATTTGTAATTTCTTTTCTTTTCTTCTTACATCCTACGTTCTATGTGCGCTTTTAGCGAGCATATCGGCTTAACCAAGATGTTTCTAGCGTTTCTTTAAACTACACGCGAGCGTTTGTTTTCAACATAAATTAAGTGTAGACAATTTTGTTACTGAATTGTGTTTCTTGCTTCTTTTTAATTTCTTCTTTCTACTTTTCTGACTTTTTATTTACTTTCACTATACGCCGCTATTAATCGCACTTAATTTATTGCTAATTGTAAACGAAACTATCGTTAAACTTTCACTTTTAATTAATTTTCGCTTTCATTTTTTTTATTATCGAGAAACTTCACTCGATGTGTGTGTGTGTGTGATGCGATTGAATTGAAAGCGATGCTCAATCTCGAATTCACCAAGATTCAAATTAATTTCTCTCTAAAACAGTGAAAACAAAAACATTTTTTTCATTTTACAACTTCAAATGTTTATGAATGAAATTTGCGCTCATTTTTCTTCATTTCAAATTCGGAAAAATTCAGCGAAATCCGAATCGAGTTGCATTTTCACTTCAACCAAATTTGGCTTCGATACGAAACAAATGACAGGCGTCGAATGTAAGCAACTAGCGCGTAGTGAAATAGAATTCGACTTCGCTCTTCTGTCGCTTCGCGCCTTTCGCATTTTCGCTTCTTTTTTGTTTGAAGCTTTTCGCGAAGCTATCCACTCGCATCACACGCATAAACACAGTGGAAGCAGTAAAACCAACACTGAAAGCAATGCGACAGCGAAAGCAAATATCCATTACCTTATTTCATTGTGAAGTATTGACAGATGGACGACAGCGTGAAATCAATGGCGTAATTATGATGCAAAAAGCGAACAGAGCGAGAGATGCGAAAAGAGAGCAGAAAATAGACAGAGAGCGAGTCATAGATGCAGAGCGGATTGCAGTCCAACGATGGAGCGAGCGAAAGACGACTTAAAGAAAACGATTTGCTCTACTCGTTGCTCGCTTTGTGTCGGGTTATAATATTAATTTCGCGCGCAGCACAATTAGACCAATGCATCGATGCTTGTGTCATTTGTTACGTTCACAAATAACTGCGCTCGTCGATGGAAGAAAAGCTCGTTGCGATATCGACTCACATCGCTGAAACGCTTTCAAACTAACGAGCGAAGCATCCAAAAATCTCGTTGAGATATTGAAGCGATTTTCGAAATGCAGCGCGAGATTTTCTCATATCGAAATTTCGATGCGATTGGCGAAAATATTCGATTCTAAAGCTAACCAAATGATAATCGAAAGTTCTGACATTTGCTCGCACAAAACGCATTTCATGCGAATTTTTCGCATTTTACTCATTTCAATGCTCCAAAAACTTTGCTATCGAAACAATTTTCGCATTTTTCTTTGAATTTTTACTTTTGACTGACTTGTTTGAATATGAAAATCAAGAAAATTTTAAAATTTAAATCAAACCTCATTTAAAAACCTTTTTCAATTGCGGAAAAGCGCTTGAAAGCAAAAATCAAATTTAATATTTCAGCTCCTCACTGCGAGATCAAATTTTAAAGCTATTAAACATGAAAGATTCCTGAAAGAATAATCAGCTTATGAAACAAAAAAATTTACTTTTTCTTAATTTGAAAACACGCTGACTCTTCTCGTTGCGCTGCGCGCCGTTGTTTCATTATTTAAATTTCAGAATTTGCACTTTAATTTTCACTCAATTATTGATGAGTTTGGCTTCAACTTTAAACTCGCGCAGTAGAAATGAAAAATTTTATTACGCGCTGCAAATCGCATTAAGAGCGATCGCAGCAAACGCCGCACCGCTTACAACCGAAATCAAATTTAAATTTGCATTACACTTTCATTACGATTCGCTTTGAAGATGCGAAATTCATTTTCGAATTAGCGCGTTCGCTTTCGAAAGCTCATCAAGCATTCATCGCGTTCAATTGCTCATCCATTTGATTATTAAACAATTTCGCTTCTATTTTCAAATAAGACGAATGCAAAAGCTTCAGAGAGCGAAATCATCTTTTCAGTTAAAAAAAAAAGCGAACTCGACATCGATTTCTTGTTGTGCATTTTGCTTCCAGACTCAGCAAAATGTCATTCGTTGTGATTTTATTCCGCGTTGCATTGCGCTTCTTGCGCGATTTGTCCCGTTTCAAAATGTGTAGCGAGAAAGCAGATCGTTTCTAATGGATGTTCGCCGCGGGCGATGCGTTTGATCTGAAATTGGCACGTATTCGCCAATTTAGTAGAAACAGATAAAAGAGCGAACATTTCATTGAATAAAGCGAAAATATGATTGCACAGTTCTAATACCCGAACGACATAATCGCGCATCATTAAGTGTCAAATCAAAATCCTCTCTAATCTCTCCATTTCGCTCACGCGATTCGCAGGTTTGAACGAATTCCTCTGCGCTCCTCGAATTTCGCCAAACGACAGGTGAGCTTAATGAGCTTCGCTTCTTAGCGCTAACACCGAGTCGCGTTCTTCGCCCATTCAGTGCCAAAATCTACAAAACCGAGGCGGGCAATAATTTCACGCTCGAATGCTCGTTTTACATCGACAACGGTTTCGAGTTTCAGCCGCTCGCAGTGAAGTGGTTTTGGCACGAGCGAGTGCTGTCCAACAACTCGGAAGGCGTCGTGCCGCCGCAGAAGTTCACCATCTACGAGTTCGACTCGACGCTCGACGACGGAAAGCATGAGAAGCGAAAGGTGAGTACGAGCGGCGGTCACTCGCCGAGCACTGAGACTTTGCCATCCCAGATACGCACATCTCGTCTGGAAATCGTCTACATTCTCGAGCTTAACAAAGGCGTCTACGGATGCGAGGCGAGCAACGACGCTGGCCGCGCGGGGCACAACTTCACTGTACACGTCACATCTTCATCGCATTCCTCGAAAAAGAACGTTGCGATCCCGGCAGCCGCGGCATCGATCGAGTCCGAGAACAATAAAAATTCGTTCGACAATAGCAGCGACACGAAGACGATGCCGGCGACCAATTCGGTTGTGATCGGCTTAGTGCTCGGCATTCTGTTCGGCATCTTCCTCGTGCTCGTGCTGTTCGGCATCGTGGTGGTGTTGCTGTGTCGCCGACGCCAGTACCGGCGTCGCAGCAGCATCGGAACCAACCGCGTGGTCGCTGTCGATTCGGAGCTCGAGAAGCTCACGGCGTCCACGATAAGCGGCTCGACGCCGAGCGTGCTGCCGTCGTGTCCGTCGACCGTTCCGTCGATTGACACGCGAATCGTGAATCCGATTCAGAAACCGCCGCGATCGACACCGACAATGCCGACAGGTGAGTCGATCGCTGCGATCAGCGAGCTCATATTTGCTCTCTCGAAAGGCACTCCACAAGTGTGGCTCATAAAGCGAAACGATACGTCGAACGGCATCTTGAGAAGCGACGGCGACGGATGCTGCGAGACTCCGCTACCATTGTGCGAGTACGACATGAACAGCTACACCGCGTTGACCGCGGCGATCGGTACTTAAGCTTGAATTGCGTTTCATATTTAATTACTTTGCCTTTCGATGCGAGCGTCTCATCTTTTTTTCTCCTCACCCCCAGAGCCCGATCTCATTCATCATCCATCGAGCTATGTGCGAAACAACTTCACTTCGAACGAAGAACAAATCAGTGTACATTCAGACGGCACCGAAGTGTGAAACGAAAATCAGCAGAAGCGGAATAAGAAGGAAGCAGACGCGTTGAGATCGGAAAAGCGAGACGCTGAAAATGATGCAAAGCATTGTGCAGCTTTTATATGCAAAAAAAAAGCAGCGAAAGAAGTTCGCACCGAAACGGCGAAAAGTGTGGATGCTTCTCGACGAAAGTAGGCGAAATTTGCTGAAAATTTGTCCACTTCCTCGAAACACCTGCGATCGGATCGATTGTGGTGAAGATGAAGCTGAACAAGGCCCGTTCGACTCAAGCCACTGCCAAATTTCGCCCAAATTAAGCAATAATTGAGGTTTTGAGCAAATTTCAATCGAATCTTGTGAAATCGGCAAATTTTCGGAAGAAAAACGAATGAACGCGACGTTGAACGCCGCGTGCTTTGCGATGCTTTCTTTTATTCCAAGCGGTCTGTTCAAAATTGGCATTTCACGGGATGGACGTTCAATTTGCTGCTTCTTGCAACGGACAAAGCGCGAAAGAAATCAAAATGCTGCGACAAAATTTTTCTAAATATCGAGTTTTAACGCGTTTCAAATCGCAACGCTGCGCTCAAAGTAAATGAAGAAAGCGACATATTTGCACTCGAAATTAAAACGAGCGAACTGTGCAATGCAATAAACGCGAAGAAAATCAAATTCAATTCAGTTGATGTGTTCAATGACGCTACGCGATTCTTCTCACTCACCCGATGCGATCTCAACTCACTCTCCTCGCGACATTGTGCGTTTGCTTTCTTCGAAAAAACGAACTTTTGTGGCAAGAAACCGCGTTGAGGATTCAGCAAGTTCAAAGCATAGTTTTCTACTTAAAAACTGAAATCAATTACTCAAATTGTCCGAAATCAAAAAACAATGGAAATAAACTTTTCGAAAGCGAAAAGAAGAAAAATTTAGACCACATGAGAAGTGCGAAACATTCGACCGAAACGCTTTCGGATGCATTAATGTGATTGCGTTTCGCCTCAATTCGACTCTCGACACTGCAAATGGTTCGCATGTAGAATTGCGAATTCGCTTTCGATGTGTCAATAGTGACGAAAACTATTGATTCGAATGTGTTCACCTCTCACTCGTATTTGATTCACGCGTTGTTTTTCGATGCAAACGAACAAAGTGATAATTTTGTGAATGTAACTAACGAATGAATGTGAAATGTGGCGAATTCCATCGTTAGCTGAGCAAAACAGTGACAATGTGTTTTTAGATTTTGTTGTTGTTTGTTGTATTCGACGAAAATCAAAATCTATGTAAAAATCAAAAGCGTCTCAAAGTGGCGATAATTAAAACCAATTTTTGAACGAACATTTCTTGCGATCTTTGCAGTTCGCAGCTCGAGATTTCGACTCTTTTCAGTTCGAATATTAGTTCGCAAAAGCGGTGTCGTTAAAATTTTTACTGCGTAATTAGTTGGTTTTCAAAATTGATCGCACTGGCGCAATTTATTGTTTTTCAATCAAATTAATCTCACTAGTGAGAATTAAAATTATTATCTTTGAATCTAATCTATTTAATTGAGCAGAGCAGCGAAAAGGCGAAGACTTATGGATGCTTGTTGACGACGTAAACCGTAAAACGTCGTAAATTTGATGAACATTTGGTCTCTTAATTCAAACACCAGCGATCGAATCGAATACAGTGGAATTGTGGCTAAATAAGACTCGTTTTGCCAGCCAAATTTGCCAAATCAAGCAAAGCGATTTGTTTTCGAGCAAAATTGGATTTAATTGGTGAATTGACAACGAATGAAGCGATTCAAACTATCCGTTCAGAGGTGGTATTTGATGCAAAGCAACTTAAAGCTGTTCGACATATTTTGGAGATGAAAGATTTCGCTTATTTTCACTTATAATAACTTTCAGCCGCAATAATCTTTATCGAAGTCTACGGGAGACATACCTTCATTCTAAATTAAATTTGAGGATCTTCATAATTTTCATTATGAAAAACTCCATAAATTTCGATGCTTTCATTTTCTTTGTTTCTTTATGATGTTTGTTTGTTCCACCATGGATCGCAACCATAATTTAAATGACTACCTGATACACATATCTAAAAAGTTTCTTTCGTTTTTAAATACGAGCAGAGGCTCAAGTTTAATCGAGAATGAAAGTATGTCTCTCATGTTAATTTTGGATAAACCAAAAAAAAAATTGCGCGAGATAGGAAAATCGAGCAACAGTCGAAATGTTTTATTTCCAAAATACTTCGAACAAGTGCTTTTTGCTTTTCGGAAAGAATCAAAGCGCGAGAAGATAAATTTCGCATAGTTTTCAAGATGAACGCTTCGTCGAAATAAATTTTTCCAAGAGTCAAGTTTAAAAACGTTTCGAATCGCAACGTTGCATTCAAAGTAAACGAAGAGACAACAAAATTTCATTCGAGAATAAAACGAGCAAATGTGAAATGCAATACACGCAATGAAAATGAAATTCAACCAGTGCAAGTGTTCTCTCATACGATGCGATCGCACTTTAATTACTCTCGCGACGACGTGCTACTCTTGGAAACGACTTTGTAATGCAAAACCGTGGCGTCAAGAGATCAAAGCAAAGTTTTCTACTTAAAATTGAAATCAATTATTCAACTTGTCCGAATGCGAAAACGACGGCACAAACATGAGTATGTATTGCGAAAAATGTTTTATTAAAACAAAACAAAAAAATATTGACGCAGTTTACAACGCTTCTAAATTACCAGACAAAAGAGAATAATTTATTAATTTCATTTAATTAAATTTTTAAATATTCATTAACCATTGTTTAGATGAATTCGGTTCGATCGTTGCACATTCTTGTTGAATATTCGGAGCCGCTGAGAACCACGGTAATGAGAGCGAT
>NCKU01004480.1:0-12202 GCA_003675995.1 Dinothrombium tinctorium | reverse complement strand
TAAATCTAGGTTGAAACTATGGTGACATATTGCTTTAAAGCGATCGATAATATTTCATTGGTGTTTTGAAAAATTCTGAGAAATTAAATCGTTGCAACGATAGGAAAGAAAAAACGAGCAACAATTTCCTCAATAGAAATGTTCTTCATTAAAAACTAAACGATTAATCGATTAAATAATTTGAATGAATTTAAGTAAAATGGTTCAAAAAAATCGCAATACGCAAGCAAAAATAAAACTTTTAGATTTTAAACGCACATATTTTTACATTTAAACTTTTCTTTGATGTTCAAAATTCAACGATTATTCTTGAAAAGTGACTCTTTTTTGAGAACTAGTAAAGAAAATGAATTCAATCGCAAATATTCAATGCGATTAAAGTTGTTGCTAGGCGTTAATTTTGATCGTTTTTGAAGCTTCTGCAATGCGGTGTTACACTCTAAAAAAATCAATAAGAAACATGTAAAAATTTTAGTTCTCGTTTAAAATATTCTTCTAAAGTGCAAGTGATACAGTAAATGCAATTCTAAAACAAAGATAAAAGCAAATCTATTCTAAAAAGCTGATTTATTCAATAATTAAATGAAGTTAGAAACAATTAATGAAACACCTTAGCTAATTAGTAATTTACTTATTAATAATTAATGTAATCATAATTCATCTCGTAACAGATTACTGTCTATGATTGTCGATTCAATCGCAAATCTCCTGTATCAAAAATATTAAATTAAACGTAATTATGATAATAAAAAGTGATAAAACAAATTATATTAATTTTAAATCGCCAAAAATTTCGCAAGAAAATTTTGAATTAAAAATGTTTTGAATTTGAAAGGAAAAAAAATTTGAAAGCCTTAACTTTATTAAAACAGTCGAATACAAATTAAATGAGAAAGAGTACAACAAATGACAAATGTATTTGAGACTTGAACTCAAGATCAAAATTTTATTCTTTTAAAATTTCCTGTTGAAAATAATTGCGATCGAGTAAATAATCGATTCGCATGTTGTTCAAAACAAGTCGCGTGATTTTGAGTCCTCCGTAAAACCAGCGACAAAAGCGAATGATTTTCACTTTTTGTCTTTCAAAAGCAATCACATTATCGAATCGTTTGCTTTCATTCAGTTTTCCGCTGAAAACTTCTTTCATGAATATTTTATCCACTCCCACATAAACAGTTAAAATATCGTTCGTGTTCAATTTTCCAGTCGAAACATCGAAAGTAATTGAGTTTGCATCGAATGCATCGTTAAAATCAAACTCATTCACGCAAATATTATCGCATGTTTTAAAGTGATCGTCAACTTCGCGCCATTTAGTATCGCAGATACAATAAAATCGAATTACTGCAAGCAAATTTTCACTTTTGATCGTATTCACTCCTTTCATGAGATCGGATGAGATGAGATCAAGTTTTTGCATTTTTTCGTTAAACATTTCGATTGCATTGTGAAGTTGTTGTCTAAGGTCGTGATTTTCAATCGTTTTCTTTGACAATTCATTTTCAATATGAACAAGTCGCTGTTCCATGTTTTCCCATTTATGAATTATTGGCTTAAACATTTCGCTTTCAATGTGAAGCAGCCGCTGCTCGATAATGTCAGCCAATTCTTTAAATCGAAGCTTGAAAAGAGTGAAATCGTGAAATTTCAAAAGATTGTACCTTCCAAATCCATCAAACTTGATTTCATCCTTATAAATGAATTCAATGAGTTGCTTGAAAAACATCGACGGCGTTTCAGGATCAAGCACTTCTGTTACTTTTGGGCTTTCAAAGGTTATTCTTAAATCTTGAAACAAGGCGAGAATCGCTTTTTGAGCCGGAAATGAATACGATTCGCAATTAACGAGAATATCTTTAATACGATCGTTTAAACACAGGGTGGAAACAATCTTTTCCGCCAAATCAGGGCTCGAAACTAATTTTGAATTATTTAAATCTTGTTTGCAATGAATTATTTCGCTGTTTTCGAATTTTCTTTCACGCTTTTCGTAATTCTTTTTACTTGATTTTTCCAAATTTTGCCAATCGACCGATTCAGAAATGCTTTTGAGATCGATGTCACTCATTTGATTGTAACGAATGTGATCAAGCAAGCTCATCACCAAAATTTGCATCATATCATCGTTTGTCTTCGACTGTTTCCACGCAAGTAAAGCGTTGAAAATGTCGATTTCTTTTGCCTCAAACGTGTCGCTTTTGATAATTTTAGACACCAATTTAAGTGGAAATTTCTTAAAGTGTTCAATGTTTGAAACGATTTCGTACGAATTACTTTCTATAAACTGCCAACATTTATTCTTTAATTGCTCACTTGCACAGTTTTCTGCAATTTCATATAATTTGACGACGTTTTCGAGACGTATGTTGATATCATTCTTTTCTCTTTCCACCAACTCTTTAATTTCTGATGATTTTCCTCTTTTAGAGAGGAAATCTAATACATCAATGAAATCATCATCCGTTAATTGCGTTCGATCAATTGTTCCGCAATAAATGAATTGAAAATAAGCGCGAATACACTTTTCAGAAGCAAGTTCAGGCAACGCGACTTCAATTTTTTCTAATTTCAATTCTTGCTCGTCGATGTTTTGCTCCGATGCGTAAAACAATTGCTCGTAATATTTCGAAACTGCGGCCAAAACGCATTTGTGAACTTTCACAGTTTCATTAGATGTGCTAAATTTGAACAGCACATCGCCAGTACTTTCTTTTGCTTCGAAAAGCTTTCGCAAAAGCTTCTTCGCATAATTTTCACTCATTTTATTTTATCACTCCTTTAATAACTGAAAGCGAATGAATATTAATTAACTTAAAAATCAGATTAAAACAAATCGATCGCCAAACCAAAAGTCTCAACGCTTTCCTCTTTGTTTTCGAAACACAATATTTTGATTAAAGATAACACAACCAATAGAAATGTTAAACAAAATTTGTAAAATTTTTTTTCTCACGCTTAAATGAAAAATTGCGCATTTTTAAGAGTCGCGAAATCTCATTTTAATAATAAATAGCACATCGAATGTGAGAAAATTGAATTCGTTATATAAACAAATGATTGCACTCGAATTGCTGATATCGTTGAAATCTTATGTGAACTCAAAATTTCATTTGCACTCAAGCTGAGAGGTCAATTCTAGCGAGTGTGTTTAATAAAAATCAGTTTAACATAAAACGAAAGATTATTTTTATTTAAAATTTTTTTTTTCAAAATTATTTAAATTAATTTAAATTTCTTAATCTAAATTTAATTTAAATTTAAACTTCTATCAATTGTAAATTTAAAAAGTCATCTTTGCGAATGTTTTTAGCCATTAGACTGAACGTTAGAGATTTCTCCTCACTATTTTCGTAATTTTTTTAAACATTATCTTCTGCCAAAATAATCGTTTCTAAAGTAAAATGTCAAATTTAAAATTTAAAAAAAAACGAAAAATTTGTCAAACAATCAATGCTGTCAAAGCTAATTTGCAATTAAACATCGCTATTTGTTTACAATTAAGTTTGAATAAGTTTAAAGTTTAAAAAAGTTTATTCATTGTTTCATTATTCAAGTGTATTCATCATTCAATTGATTTAATATGATTATAGCTCACATACTCCACGACTTTTTAGTTCATCAATTGAAGCTAATTGAAAGAACATTGTAAAAAACAAAAAGTTGAAGCATTTCGCGATAGAAAAATTTCTCAAAGATACAATTTTAAATTGGTGAAGATTCATTTTCAAATGTTATTAAGTAAAAACTAGTGGACATCTCGAAAATTGCATTCTGTTGGTATTTTATTGTTCATTCGATTTATGTAACCTGTTTTCGATTTTATTCTAATTAACTTTTCTTGGTAAAACTCATTGTTCACATGAACACAATTTTCAATTTTTATTTCGCAAGAAAAAAAAGAGTTTTTGTAACATGTGAAAGAATGTTTTCATCACATTCGCTTCACATGCTTCACTTGCTAAAATGTGTTTTTGTCAAATTTTCACATTAATATGGAAAAAATTGATTCACATTCAATGAATTTTTTTAAGCTTGAAAAAATGATAAAAAGTCGATTTTTCACTGAAAAATGGTTATGAAATAAAATGAAATGATGCAATTAATCCAGGTGCAACGAAAAAAGTTGGATAAAATGGAGGCAACATGATCAAAAAATTTTAGTTCTCATTCGAAAATAAAAGGTAAAATTTCATTGGAAAGCGTTACACGATTACTTTTAACTCTTCTTTTGGTAGGAAAAATCCACAGTGAATGTTGTAAGTGAATCTTCTATTTACGAATTTTTTTTTCGATTTTCATTTCACAGTGTATTCTGTTAAATGCGGAGTCGAATTATTTTTGGTTCTCCAGTTAGAAGTGATTATGTTTTTCCGTGGATGGCGCATATTGAGATTTTTGTACCACCAAATGATTTAAGTTGGTGTGGAGGTGCAATTATAAGTAGCCGTCATATTCTGACTGCAGCCCACTGCGTTCCAAAAAACGCGACTAAAATTGTTGTTTCGATCGGATCAGCAAATAAACGTAAGGGCCAAAAAATTATACCAAAACGATGGTACACACATGAAAATTTTAAACTTGAGGGACTTCATAATGATATCGCTGTGATCGAACTTCCTGAAAAAATTGTTTTCGATGAGACTAAGAGGCCAATTTGCTTACCGCCGTCGGACGTGAAAACAACCGATAAATGGATGAAAACAGCTGGATGGGGCAGTACTAATGTTTCGGTTATGAAATTTAGTAATGACCTGTTAGAAATCGATGTCCAAGATTATAATCTGCAAAAATGCGTCAGAATAGATCCTGCGGTTATCACGCATAAAAAAATATGCGCAAAAGGATTGAACGGAGGAAATATTTGCCATGGCGATTCTGGCTCACCGCTAATGCTTAAGTTGAAAAATACTTGGACTGTTGTCGGTGTGGCCTCAACTGTGTGCAAAACCTCTCTTCAGTTTAAATTTTTCACGAATTGTGATAAGCCTGATAAATTGCTTTGTAATCCATTTTTACCTTCAATATTCACTCGCGTCAGTGATTATCTTGATTGGATAAGGAGTAAAATAGCCATCACGGGTCATTGTTAAATTTTATGAAAACACAGTGGACATCTCAAACGAGATGTCATCGCGAGCAATCAAAACAATTTCAATTCACTTTTGAACACAAATTTAATTAAATGCAGCTACATCAGGTAAAAGAAGTAAACAAAAACCGAATTACAAACAAAATCGAATAAACAATAAATTTCACAAACGCCTCAATTTTGTTGATTAAATTTTAATGGAAATCTCCGAAGATACGCAACAAGTTGAAAGAACCTGATAGTTTAAATCGAGTTACTGAGTTTAGAAAACGTCTTCACATATTTGGCTGATGAGAAACGAAAAAGTTTTAACGAATTTTAATTGAAACAACAAATGATTGGGTAAATTATGAAAAAACAAGAAAATATAAAACAAATAATCAAAAGCAATGGTTTCGTTGATAACGCAAAATCTGAATTACACAAGTCGCCAGTGCAAGTACAATATTCAATCATCACACGGTACGTACCGCTTCGTTTTATACATTCACCTTGCTTTAATTTCGATAAAGTATCGTTGTCTTCGGCTAGCCAACCGCAACCGCGATAAATTCTGCGTTGACCATTAAATTCTTGAACAATTTTGCGACAAAAGCGAGCCGATCCAAATGTGCGTGATCGCACATCATCGGTGCAATTAATAAAACTCTCTTCATTTTCTTCAAAAGGATCTTTACAAGGCATTATTGAGCCACAATCCCAACACTGAATACTTAGAACCGAGGCGAATAAAGCGATGCCGAAAAGGATTTGAAGCCATACTCTAACGCTTGTCATTATTTGTTTCAATTTTGTTTTTCACCTCTTCAAAAAGGGAAATTCGTGAACAAAGTTGCACAACTTTCTCACTACTCTTTCGTTCTCATTCACTCACTCTCTCACTTGAGAATTCAATCGACAAGCTTTTAAAATAAAATTGAATTGAAATAACAAAAAATTAAATGAATTGTTATTCTGTATCGTGGCAAACTATTAATTTTTAACTTTTGCAATTCTATTGTGTACACAACACTCCCTTCAACGACCTTAAAACTCGTGTTAAAATTAAGGAAATTGAATCATTTAATTCTTTAATCATCGTTTAAGTGATTTGTATTAAAAATTGTTTTCAAACTTTATACAAGTTCGCTAAATAGTAGTCATACAAAAGGAATTTTTTTTTTTTAACTTACCAAGAGAATTTTGAAGTTACTTGTTAAGTTTCTTCATAAGCAGAGTGAAATTTGTTAAGTCAGCGATAATAAAATATTTCACCATTTTTTAATTTAAATTTATCAAGTTACAATTGTTTCGTTTTAAGCGAACAATAATAATAAACAAAAATAGAAATTCAAATTATTTTATTCCGCAACACACAAGCTGCCATTTCTACAGGCAGCACCTTAATTGATAATTCATTTAGTGTTTCTTCGACAGCTTTATCGTTATCGAATTTTAGCGCTTCTTGAAGAAGAATACTGGTTCCTTTTTCCAAACTCAATAGTTTGCATGCTTCCAGTAACCTTTAAAGAAAAAGCATCGAGTTGAATTTGTGAAAAACTATGTAAGAAAGATAATTACTCGACGCAATGGCTTTCAGGATTGTCGATAAATATTCGAAGCATCGAAAGAAACGATTTGTTCACATCATTTGCAACACGCTTTGCGCCTTCGTTGTTGAACGTATTCTTTGCGATAACATCTTCAAGGAACATTTTATTTATTTCGCGTGTAATGGTAACGCTTATCTCTTCAAATAGAGAATTCGCAAGATTTCGTCGAAGTAATTCGAACGCTGAAGAAATGAAATGTAACATGTCGCATAAAGCGATGTCGACATCTTCATCTTCGTTAGAAAAGCAGAACCATCTAAAATCATTTTGTATTGTTACAGAATTGAAGCAGAAATGCATGCTAAACTCACTTTATGCTTGAATAGTTATGCATTTTCACTTTGATTTGATTCATCAAACTCGTTGTAATTCTCGTAAACATTTCTCGAAGCATATGTTTAAAACATAAAATCGATTCGTCAAATAAATTTCCCTCTAAATATTCTGAGATTTCTAAAAAAATCTAAAACAAATACCAAAATCAATTAACATTTTTTAAAATTAACACCTACTTTTAAAACTTTCCACTCATCCAAAACAATGACTAAATAATTCAATGTATTCAAAATCGAAAAATATCGTTTTGAAAAAGGCCATCGAACTACTTCTTCATTATCAGAGACGTTTTTTAACTGAGATAAGCGTAATCTAAAATCGTCTAACAGCTCGAGAAGCAAATTCATGAATTCTTGTCGATGTGAATCATCGGGAAAATAAGAAAATCTTTCTGTGAGAGGAAAAGTAGTTTAAAAAAATTATCGGAACAAAAAGGAAGCTAACCAATAACAGATTGCAACATAAGCACAAAATTATCAGCACATTCAGGCACTTTAAGTTCATCTTCGTCATCAAGATTAATAATTGGTGACCAGGCAGAATTTGAATTCAAAATATTTTCCACAAATTCCATCGATTCTAATAAAAATAAGAATTAAGAATTAACTTTTAATTTTTAAAACGTACTTTTCTTTTCAAGTTTAATTAGCTTCGCGAAGTACTGTTCTTGTCCGAATGTGTTTAATAACTGGCAATTAGCGTTTAATAATGACTTGTTGTAATTAAAAATCGGTTCAATCTCACGAATGAACAAAAGAGTTTCATCAAATGTATGAGAAAACAGTTTATCGTCATACAACAAATTTTTCAAATCAGTTTCTAGTTTTGTCTCAATCAATTTTATCAATCCACATGTAATTTGAAGCTGAAATTATTAGAAAAGTAGTAAAATTTTAAATTTGTACTATTTAAATTACCTTAGCTGAAGTAAAGTTAACGTTATGATCAACGGCAAAGTTTGAAAGAATTGGATCGACATGTCGAACAACAAACTCTTCGTGATCTTTGATCCAAGTGAGAACTTGTGTTAAGTACCATTCTGGCTGAATATAAGATTAATAAATAGATAAAAACCGAAATGTTTTACTTTGTCTAATTGATTTGTTCGTGAATTGGTCATAAAGTGAAAGATAAATCTTTTCTGAAAATGTGTAATCATAAGTTGCATTGGCAATGTAATTCGCACCACTTTCTCAATCGAGTCATCTTTGAATTCAGAGGGTGACTGCAGTTTTAAGAGAGCTTTAAAATAACTTTTAAATGACTGTAAAGCATCTGCCGGAAACTGAGAAGGCATCATCGAATAGTTTGTACTCAAAGGCCAACCGATTTGCTTTAAAACAGAATCAAACAACGGTTCGACATGTTTCTTCGTTGTTTCTGTCCAATGATCGCAAACAGATTTCAGATAACACTTAAATGCATTGTCATTGCTCGAAAAGCGAATGAAATCGGTGCACATTTGATTCATAGAATGAACCAAATCGACACTATTTAAAATGTTCGCTTGAATTTCACTTGATTTCGTTAACTTTTTGCTGAAATTATCGCTGAGTTTATCGTTCACATTTTTCACGCGTTGAAAAATGCGAAGCAAACGAACTACTTTTTGCAGCTCATCTATACGCTTCATTTGCGGTTCGATTTCGCGAAGAATCGGCAGCAACGTTTGCATTTGCTTGTCGATGTCTTCTTTGCTGCTTTTGACGTGTTCGATCGCAGTCGTCAATCGTTGACATTCGCTGTTTGCGGTTTGCTGCAATTCGTCGAAACACGGGTCGCTGGCAGATGCTTTCGCTTCGATCGCTTCGACTGAAGTCAATGCTTTGAATTTCGCGATAAACGAATTCAGTGCGGATTTATAACTGAGCGCCATTCTTTTGATTGAGAAGAAAATCGAAATGCAAACACCACAAGCGGCGATCAGCTGTTGGCGTCGAGCGTGCGTCGAGAGGAGAAAAGGTGCAGTCGCGAAATTGCGGCGCGAAGAAAGCGAAGAAATGGACACGAAAATGGAAGCGAACATTTTGCCGACTTTGACCACGAGTAAAACGAGTGTCATTAAATCGCTTCTTTTGGAAGCGTGGAGAGAGCGGTGGAATTCAATCGAATGGGGTATCAATATCAAGAAGGTGCTTCCGCGCGGTGTTTCCGGTGATGTGTACGATCTCAGCGTTTGCATACTGCAACAGGCGCTCATCGGTCAAACGCCCAATCAACTGTTCATCGATTATCTCAATCACTGTGTCTCCTCTCAAATCGTCTCTTACGGCGCTGTTCTCTCTGCAATCGCTAAATTTCAAGAAATGCAAAAAAGTCAATGCATTCTTTGTTTGCTTAATTTGGTGATCAGTTTTAAGCAGAGAATCGGCTGTTACGGTAATGAAGAAGAATGTATCACTCTTTGCAAATCGATCGTTTCACTTACTTTATGGATATACTCGTGTGTTTCGCATGCATTCACAGTATCCGTTGAAAGCAAATCATTCAGTCAAAATCAGAACCAATTCAATTATCAACATCATAATCATCACCATCACTCTGGAATGGCAGGTGCAACCGGTGCCTCCGTTGTTGCGCTTTCACCTTTTGTTGGCCAAACAAACGACTTTTATTTAATCATTGAAAAAATCGCCGATATTCTCAATTATATTTCGAACTCATCGTTTTTAAAAGCACTCTTTTACGTCGGCAAAATGGAAGATCCTTCGACATATTCGCAACTTCTTACGAGAGTGAATGAAGTTGAAAGTAAAATTACCACTGCGAGCAATCTGAATGCTCAATTCAACAAAGAAGTTTTAGAAACAATCCTCGGTTTTATGAGCGCCGTTGAGTGGAATAAATGTACTCCAACAGTAGTTGCTTCGAAACAATTGCAATCAACTGCGATTGGTAGCAACAATCAACTGATCTATGATTCGGTATTCCGAAGTTTGAATGCAGTAATTGCTTTTGACGCCGTTCTTAATCCTGTTTGCGAAATCGATGTTTGCGCAGAACAAATATTTTTAATCTCCAAATTCAATGACATTTCATTATCTGATCTTTGCTGTGAAATAATTAGAGCATGCTTCGTCGGTCTCGTCGATTCGGGTGGATCAGGCGAAGACTTGAAATGGGCTGCATTCACTTTTTTGAAAGCTCCTCAACTTCTTGTCAAGTTGATTCAAATGAAAGGCGAAAAGAGTAAAGGCAATCTTAGCAACGATTTGGAAGTTGGTTTAGAAAAGTTACTCGCCTATACTCCACTTCTTGATTTGACCGATACAAAATCAAATTGTGATTGTTTAGAACTTTTTCTTAAAGAATTGTGCAAAACGGAACTTTTAACAGAAAATAAGAAAAATAGAATCATGTCATTGCGGCAAAAAGAAACAACAGGAAAAGCTCCATTGTCGAGAGCTGATCAATCACAAGCTGGGCAAGGAGCAAGTTTAATTCTAAGAGCCGAACCAACTGTTACAAGCATTTTAAAAACTTTAGATTCAGATTATTCCAAAAACCAGGATGCATTGCTTGGTGTTTTGTGTCACATGGTTCCTGGTAAAAGTTTTGAGCTAATTTTAAATGCAGCTGCAGCCACCGGTAAATTGAGAAGCTTCACCACGAAATTAATAAAGTTCAACGAATTCAATAAGCAAGTAACAGGAGAAGGCGGAAAAGCTTCACAGACACGAGCGTTGCTTTTTGATATCACATTTTTGATGCTTTGTCATATTGCTCAGAATTATGGTACAGAGATCGTAACTGCGAATGAAGAAACAAAAGATTCATTTTTTGCAACATGGTGCGCTCAATGTTTGACTGAAGGAGGCAGATACCGAAATCCAGATGCCATTTTGATCAATTGTGAACAGAATAAAGTAGATGTTTTATTAAATCAATTTACCTCCACCGACTCGGAATTTAAAACAAGTCTTGTGAAATGGCACGAATTTTGTATGAACGCACCGGCAGCTATTAAAGAAATACTACTTGCTTGGGAACATGAAGTGATCACCACTGATAATGTGAAGCTCATTTTGGATAATGTCAAAAGCAAAATGTGCTGTCTTCCAGTCGTTATTTCTGCCTGGTTATGTTCTTATATCAACGTTCTTCATCACGATGAGCGACTGAAACCGATTAATATGGTTCAACAATTCATGACTCCTTTGGTCACCGACGCAGCAAACAATAATGGATCTGAGCAGCAATCTAATTCTGATTTTTATAAAGAAAGATCAACTTTGATGGCAGCAATAATCAAGAAAATGTTTTACGATCTTCATCCTCCGTATCAAACGAAGACTAAAGGCATAATTTCGGTCATATCTCATGGATTGACGTCGAAGACTCCATTACTAAAAATAATGGAAACTAATTTTGCTCTCGCACACGATCGTTCCTGGCTAGACGTGAAAACCGTACATAATATGGATACTTTATTATGTGTTGGTGGTTCAAATTGGTTTGTCGATGCATTGGTACGGCATTTGTTAAAATTTGAGCATGATAATGATTTGAATCGAGCTGTTGATATGATATTTGGCCTGTTTCATTTGGATATTGAGCAATGCGCTTTATCGCTTTTGCTTAACACGCTCAAAAGTTATCTCCTCAACAGCGCCAAACAAGAACAACTCTGTGAACCGAAGATATCTTCTCTAGCGAGATTGACAGTGATGACCATATTTTCGGCTCTCAACGAATTACAAAATAGTAAACTCGGAAAGCAGAGAAGTGGTCGAAAAAAGCACCATTATCTCGAGGACAATCCATCAGATTTCGATCCTTTCGAAGCTGATTTGAAACACTCACTCTCAAACAGTGGAAGTATTCCTCGTCCACCGAAATTACCGAAAAGCGATACAAGATACGGATCAATGACATTATTGGAAGAGACTCCGTTCACCTTTCAACAGCAGCAACAGGGACAACAAGTTTCATCACCATTTCTGAACGAGCCACTTACAAAAAGCATCGTAGAACTTTTGAGACTTTTGACTGTAATAATTACCGATTCAACTGTTTCTCCTCGTACTCTTTTCCCACTCGTGTTTCTTGAACAGTTGATATTGTGCGCAAAAGAAGACGCGCACAAAATTCTTCGTTTTCTTCCATTTCAAATGATCATTAGTCTTTTAAAAACATTTCCTGAAACTCTCACCTACGAATTCTTATTGTCAATCAGCAATAC
>NCKU01004479.1:0-12207 GCA_003675995.1 Dinothrombium tinctorium | reverse complement strand
TTATCTAGAAAAAGTGAAACTGAAAAATCAATATTCGATGCTTTAAAAAATAAAATTGGTCTGGTCAAGTTCAACTTTGACCTTTAAAAGCTGCATCATCACATCTTTGTAAAATTTATTGCATCATGCATTCAAATTGAGCATATCCTTATCAATTTCTCGTAACTGCAGCTTGATGAACTACATTCTAAAAATATAAGATAATTTGGAAATAACAGCGGCGAACGCAATACTTTCAAAGAAATCGAAATCAAAACAGTAAAGAAACTTGAACAATTGAATAGATTTATTAAGAAAAGGTTTATCTAATAATGTAAATACATATTGTTGGGCAAACCTTTCTAAATAAATCTATTCAATTTCAAATAATGAATTTATGGATTTTGAATTTTTAAGCCACAAAAAAAAATTAAATTCGTTTTTAAGTTAAGTTAAAGTTATATTTTTTCGTGATACAAAAAGCTTTCATAGGATACGCAGCGTGTGACGTTTGTTTTCAAGTTCTTGCTGTTTTTAAATAGAAAGCGATAAATTCATAACCCTGTTGAAAAAATAGCACCGAGAAAAGCGCTAACCTAGTGTTTTGAGCGTTTCTTTTTTCAAAGTCATTGTGAAGTCACGAATATACGAACAGCAGACAGACAAAAAATACCAAGGCTCTTATCGATTTGTTGCTTCGCACGTAATATTTTGCGTTTTGTTTTCATTCGATTTCCATAAAACATTTTTAGCTTCGAGCCTTTTCAATGAGTAACAATTTTACGTTTCAAGTAGAAAGTAAATTAATTTAACCCTTGGAAATGACAAAATTCAATGCGTGCAGTGAAGCAGCATTTCGGCTGCAAAAGTAGCTGAGATTGATTTCCGAAATAAAAACTTTATTTGCTGTTTCATTGAAAACTGAGCTTTACTAATTGGTAATTCAATTTGTCAATCAGAAGAGTCGAATCTCAGTTAAGCGCTGAGTTTACGGAAAGCGAAATTTTTTATTTATGTTTCACAATCTTTAAATAGAAGTGAGCGAAAATCGATTTAAAATACGCTTAGAACTGCGCATCTTCCGAACGCGTCGTGTACCACATTTTCAGCTTCAAGCCATCTTTACACACTTACACACGTACACATACCAAACACTGAGTGTTGTGATCACGTTTGCTTCACCAAAACCATGCTTTTTCTTTGCGTGTAATATGATATCTGATCCAATCTGTGATTTGTGTATTGTGCCGTTCCGTATTTTCTGTGCATTGCGTGTAGTGACCATAAATTCACTGTAAATCACACAATGGTCAATAATAAACATTTCATATTTTTCTTTCAGTTCGCTTTCTTTCAAATGCCGTTTGTCGACTCTAAGAGGTGAATAAACCTATTTGAATGGAAATTCGGTTGAAATAAAAATTAATGTTGTTTTTTTAACTCAGACTGTCAATCAGGACACAAAACACACATCGTGATTACGAACCGTAGATGATCCGATTATCTCGAGAGAATAATTAACAAAGCTCAAATTCAGCGAAAAAACTGATCCATTAAACTCTCGTTTTTGCAATCGGAATTGCCCTCTTCAATTTGTCTTTTTTGTTCAAATTTTTGGTTTTTAGCTTAAAGTTCCGAGCATCGTGTAGAAAATATTGTATTTCTGGAAAAGACTTTAGTTGTAGAAAAGTTTTCATTTAAGAAGTGCAAAGTAATCAAACACTTCAATGAAACGAGTTGAAAATTCAACGATCCCATCATTCAACATTGACGATGAAAGTCAATCGGATGAAGAGCCTGGAGAAACAATTAAACTTAGGCCATACTTAGATTGGAATGTAAGTGTTTTTTCTTTTATTTGCGTTTATTTTATTCTTTAATGCGCAATCAAGCTAATTAGTTTGATTAGTTTCATTGCGCGAGATGATTTGAGCTCTATTCCATCTATTTTTTGATTTTCTATAAACCAAATCTAAATTAATTCTTTCAAATAAATAAATGCAATTCGTAAATCCGTTACCTCAGAAGTTTAATTTCGCAGAAGTTAAATGTTATTTTGAAATTTCATTGAATTGCATTTGTTGAGTTTCCTTTTCACTGTATGTGCATATTACGAATCTTTCTCTGTTTAATTACATTTGAAAACAGTTGCAGTTCTCAGTGTGTGGTTACAGCAATTACTTTGCAAATCGCTACTACAAGAATTTTGTCTAGACTTGTTTTATCGTCAGAGTTCATAGGGCTTTTGCATTTTTCTATCAAGTTTTATCAAAATTTTAATTTAAATGAAATGCATTTAAAACTTGTTAAATACTTTCCAAAATTATATTTAAAATCTTCTAAAATTAGAGAGAATTGGAGAAGTGTTGAAACCAAGTTCTTTTTATTTTTCACTCGTTTACCAGTATTTCAAAATGATCTTATGACTTTTTACTCATTCTAAACTCGTCTAGAATTCTTTTTGATATACAGACTTCGATTTTAGCTTTAAGTTATTGAATGAAGAGCAAAAATCTTGGAAAATACGCGTAATTTTAATTTTCCAAATCTCCGAATTTCTTCCTGTGAAGTTGTTAAAGTTGTTAAGCGTAAAATTTTAATCTATAAACTCTTTTATGCTTTAAATGATTTAATTTTAGTAGAAAATATTTAGCCGAGAAGTGACATTTTAGATGAGTCAATAATGAGTCTCGTATAAACGTTATACGTAAATATTTAAAAAAATGTTTAAAAAAACTAGAAACTTCAAACTTCAAATTTTTAGCAACGATTTTTTAGAAATTCATTTTTGGCTTTAAAATCAAAGTCAAAATAAAAAGTTTACTAACAAGTTGTTTTATCTTTTTGTTTTTTATCCCCCTTCTGATCTCGATATCTCCACTTTTGATAATGATCTTCTCAAAAATCTCAAAAATTTAACTCATTATCATTACAAATTGACGAATGTTTTAACAATGAAGGATCAAATCAAAGATGGTTCTACAAAAAAAATTCAAATTTTTTATGCAAAGTTTCTCGAAAATCATATTTGCGCGGTATTAACGAGAAGCATTTTAATTTTAAATAGACATGTTTACAATTCCTAGAAAAATAGGTTCGAATCCCACGCGAATTCAAAGAATTTTTATTTAGCCTTGGTTTCCTTGTTAAGTTAAAGACATGCACATTGCTGTTATTCATAAACCTACTTTATGTTATATATTATAAATTCCTCTTTATATATTATAAAAACAATTATAAAAATTATAAATATAATTATAATAATTTAAAATATAATAAATCAAAATTCATTATTATTATATTACTAATAATTTTAGTATCTCAAATGCACTAAACAATCAATTATTTTCAGTTTTGTTTCAAGCGCTTAAAAGTTAAGTTTTAAATCGATTAATCTTGAAAATGGGCCAAAAATCAGCTTTTTTCCAGTACTTTATTTTGTGTTAAGAACCATATCTCTATATAAATAGGCAATAACAATTATCTTATAATTTATTTTGGTCGTAAATTCGTTTAAAAAATATTTTAGTTTTTTTCTAGCCATAATCCTAAACAGTAAGAAATATACAGGGCATTCAAAAAGATTGCAAAACAAATTACATTTTTAGATTGCCAATAACTTCTTTAAAACACCATTAATCAAATTTTGTTTTTTATCATTATAAAAATCCGCATATTGATCGTTTTTTGCAAGAATAAAATAATTGATTTTTAAACGAATGAAATATACATATACATATGCTATGTACAGTTTCGGAATCTTGAAATCCGAACACTTATTTTTTGCAATAACATTTGAGCGAATTAATAAAAGTTTATGGTGTAAGCTAGAAAGTTGCTTTTAATGGACTAAATTTGAGGTTGAAAATTTTGAAACTGGGACAGAGAGCGCGAGGGGCGTTTTAGGAGTTATGACTTTAAAAATTCAAAATGGACATAGAAAGATCAAACCGGTGGTAAAAGATGGGACTCATCGTTAAAACAAAATATCTATCAGGTCAACTTGATTTGAACAAGTTCATACGAGTTATAGGCAAAAACCATTTTCCATGTTAAATTTAATTGGCCATAGCTTCGAAAAATAAAAAGATATAAAAAATAAAATTGAAATAGGTTAGGAGTTTAAAAAATTTTGATGCAAAAATTATTGGCCTAGTGGTCACGTGCAAACAAAAAATTTAAAATTACCAAAAATAAAAATTTGCGCTTAAAACGCGAAAATACAATATGATTTAATCGAAATCGATGAAATTTAAAGAAAAAATAAGTTAAGGCAAAATATTAGAAAATTAATTTTAATTCGCCGAAACGGGTTAAATTTCGGTAATTTATTAATATTTGGTCAAATTTTCGCATAAAAAATGTTTTTGCTTTAAAATTTCTCGAATATTTTTTGAATTTATTGAAATTTGATTATGCTTCGAAATTGAGTTAATTGTTCTCGTTAAAAATTTTATTGAATTTAAATTTTTTGATGTGAAACGAATAAAAACAGACTTAATATCTTTTCTTTTTTTGTGAACTAATTCTTTCAGGAATCAGATGATGCCAAAGAATTTCCACGTGTTCACAGTCAAGTGCCGCTTTCA
Source organism: Dinothrombium tinctorium (assembly GCA_003675995.1). Classification (NCBI taxonomy): domain Eukaryota; kingdom Metazoa; phylum Arthropoda; class Arachnida; order Trombidiformes; family Trombidiidae; genus Dinothrombium; species Dinothrombium tinctorium. The sequence goes on along the minus strand of NCKU01004479.1, from coordinate 7,639 downwards.
CCAAAAGATGCAGATGAAGAAGCTGGGAGTGATAACGAAATAGAGAGAGGAAATTGGACGGGTCGTTTCGACTTCATATTGTCGTTGTTGGGATATTCTGTCGGCCTCGGAAATGTTTGGAGGTTTCCATATTTGTGTTATAGTAACGGAGGAGGTAATCATCTTAATCTTGACTATTTCAATAATCATCTTGTCAAACTTAAACCAGGAGCATTTTTAATTCCATTTGTTATCATGATGATTCTGGCTGGCTTACCACTCATGTTTATGGAACTTTCTTTCGGTCAATATGCAAGTCTCGGTCCAATAATGATCTTTGACAGATTCTGTCCACTCTTAAGAGGCAATTAATTTCTTTAAAGAAAAAATGATCTTTAAAGGGTTTAAACTTAGGCCTCGGTTATGGAATGGTGGTTGTATCACTAATCGTCATGTTGTATTACAATATGATAATAGCATGGACGTTATTCTATATGGTTGCTTCGTGGGGAAGTAAAGTTCCATGGCACACATGCGGCGAATGGAGCACCAAATTTTGCTATCCATACCAAGAAGCTGATGAATGTGCTTCGCAAAATGGAACATATTTTAACAAGAGATGCTTTAATGAGAGCATGGCATCGTCAATGAACTTAAGTGCACTCGTAAAAAGTATGCCAAAGAAAACGCCTGCCGACGAGTATTTTACGTGAGTTGAGTTATAATCTGATTACAACTTCATCTAACTTCATTTCATAGTCATCACGTTTTGGGACAATCGTCAAGTATTGAAGAAACAGGATCAATCAAATGGCAATTGGCGTTATCATTATTCGCTGCATGGCTTATAGTTTTCATATGCTTAAGCAAAGGTGTTCAATCCTCTGGTAAAGTGGTTTACTTTACCGCCCTTTTTCCGTACGTTGTATTGGTCATTTTATTCTTTCGTGGAATCACTTTACCAGGTGCATCTGAAGGAATATTGTTTTATATAAAGCCCAAGTGGCATTTACTGGGAAAAGCTCAGGTATATTTCGAGCGACTTAATCACATTTGTGATCATAGTTTATTTAAAGGTGTGGGGCGATGCTGCCGTGCAAATATTTTTCGCTTTAAGTCCCGCGTGGGGAGGATTAATTACTCTCGCATCTTACAACAAGTTCCACAACAATTGCTACAAAGATTCACTCATCGTCGCAGTCAGTAATGTTTTAACGTCCATTTTCGCCGGTTTCGTTATATTTTCGGTCATTGGTTACTTGGCTCATGAATTGGAAACAGAAGTCGAAAAAGTAGTCGATCAGGGTGCTGGACTTGCGTTTATGGTTTACCCGGAAGTAGTTTCACGACTTCCAGTTGCTCCTTTGTGGGCATTCCTTTTTTTCTTCATGCTTTTAACACTTGGTCTTGATTCGCAGTTTGCTTTATTGGAAACAGTGCAAACTGCGCTCCTCGATCGATTTCCTAACTTGCGTGAGAAAAAAGTTTACGTTCTCATGATTGTTTGTGTATTTGGATATTTGGGAGGACTTATATTCACAACTCGTGGTGGTGTTTTTTGGCTGCAATTATTTGATAAATATGCAGCAAACTTTTCTGTACTATTGATTGCAATTTCAGAATGTCTACTCATCTCTTGGTACTATGGAGCTGAGCGCTTCCTCCGTGATATCGAGAAAATGATTGGTCAGCAGTCAGTTTTATGGAAAGCATTTTGGACGTTTATGTGGAGAATAGCGACACCAGCAACTTTGATTTTCATTTTGATTTTCAACTGGATTGAATACGAGCCAAAGATCGGTGATAAAGTTTACCCACTTTGGGCAAACATTTTGGGATGGATTCTTGCTTTTCTGCCTGTTATTCTCGTAATTATTATGATTATCCACAAACTAGTCTCATCAGGAAAGGTTTGTTTCTTTTATTTATTATCTTTCCGAGATTTTATTAAAATCAAAATATAACAAATTAAATTTACTTTTCGGGTGTTCCTTATGAAATTCAAACTTTATACATAACAACATAATTTTTTAACATAAAAAATTCTTTTTCAATAATGTTTAAACTTATTGCGGTATTCTATTCACAAATAAGTATGAACAAAGGCTTAAAATTGCACAATATTGAGAAATAAAAACAGAATCCACTTTGAATAGTTAGTAGTTTCAATTTGAACTCTACTTGATAAATTGCACGTCTAAACACCTACTTGACTACCTAAACATTTTGTCACACATTATCCATTACAATCACAAAAATTAGGTGAATTACAAGATAATTTTGTCGAATACAAGGTATTTAAAAATTAAATTTCCTTTTTAGTCGTAAAAACAATAATTTTTAAACATTTCTAAAATTTTCGTGAACATTGGCGAATTTTTAGTATAAAATGGTTTAGCTGTTAATTAACTTAATTCAAATTTATTAATATTTTTGTTAAATTTTCAACATCATTAGATTTTCATAAATCTGTGAATAGTCTATCAAAATTTTATTGAAATTTCATCAAGCCCATCAAATTTCAAGATTTATTAATTTCTTGGGCTTCAAAATTTCAACACCCGAGATTTATTAATTTTTTTACTTTACTTATTTAAACGAATTCAGTTTTTAGATTTTAAATTTTATCAAATTTTAATTTTAAATTTCGCATTTTATTTTTTCAGAGTATAACTCGCTTAATGCAACCCTCAGAGAACTGGGGACCTTCGCACAAAAATATTGACTTGAAACCTGGCTTAGAGACCATAAGTGAAGAGAATGGAACAGTGAACGACGGGATGGATGGCGAAAATTCATTTGACAATCCTTCTTTCAATGTAACCTACACATTTGAAACAGCAATTTAAAGTCAAATATACGAAAAAACTGATCAAAATGTAACTCTATCAAGCTTATTTTTTATTTACGTAGTGTCATACTAACAATTTGGAATCTACTCAACTTTGCATGTGAAACGACCTAATAGAGAGTAAAAACTCACTCACATTATCGTAAACTAATTAAGACAAAGCTGATTCCTCGAAGATCGACAGTAATTTAAATCATTTTTTAATTTCTCATCTTTTAAATAGAAATGATCTGAGATCTGTTGATCAATTTTTCAATATTTTACGCTAATACGATTTTTGTACACAAAGTATGTCAACATATTGCTTGAAAATCAAACAATTTGCGATTGTCAAACATTGAAACACGTATGAGTATACGTGAGTCGATATCAGCTTAAATTTAATGAGCACACAATGAACGATGTCACAAACATAGTCACAGTAGAAAATGATTTCGGAATTCCTTTCAATGACTTTTTTCTTTGTTATGAAATTTCATAAATTTCACCGAAACAAAGGGAGTTTTTCGTTAATTGAATTGTTTCGAAACTTAAGAAATTTAAATCGTGTTAATTGTAGAAAATGATATCAAAAACAAAGAGGAAATATCGATTAAATTTAAATTCATAATTATATTTTCCTTTACTAATAATGTAAAAATCGTTTAAATCCATAAACATCTTCGAGAATCTAAACTATGTACAGAAAAAAAAACAAACAAAAACAATTTGAATAAATGTCTAAAGAAAAAATTAACCGAAAACATTGAAAAGAAGTGCAATATAGAAATGACACTAGAGAATTTTGGTAAGATTTTATTTTGGGCTCAATTTGATCTCAATATCATTTACCTATCTGCTTATCTTGAAGTTTTTTCTTTAATTCACCGGGAATGTATTGAAATTTTAAAAAATCAAATGAATAAATTTATTACAAAAGGTTTATCTAACCATACATAACGACAAGCCATAAATCTTTTTACAATAAGTGCATTAAAATGATCATAATTCAAATTGGGCGATCAGAAACATTCATTTTCAGCACGATTTAAGTAAAGGATTGATTTAAAATTAAAATTAGCCATCATTAAAAGCTTATTACAAAAGATCCACATGTTTTATAAACAAATATACGTAGTTAAAAGCTAATTACGGTAACAAGGAGAAAAAATTATTTCCACAGTTGTCATTAGTTGCTGGGTTCAGCAATGAAGTTTCAATTTCTCATTTCAGTTGCTTTCGTCTGTTTTGAAATATTCGGTAAAATTATTTTAAATAGTTTGAAACAATAATAAATTTGTTTTTTGCTAAGAAATTAGTGAGTTCGCGCAAGATGCAGCAATGAACAGAGCTGCAAGCAAGGAGGATACGCTGCATTGGACGTACGATGGAAAAAATGGTTACATCGGTCAGACAAAATGGTACACTTTGAAAAATTCCCAGTGCGGAGGAAAAAGACAGTCGCCGATTGATATTCAAACAAATAAATTGGTTTTAATGAAAAGTTTAGAAATTGAATACAAAGGATATTATAAACCTTTACGCAATCCGTATGTAGAGAACAACGGACATACAGGTAAAAGTTAAGGTAAAACTTGCTTCTCTCTGAACCAACAATTTGCATCAAAGTGCAACTCATGTCTTCGGACAAAAAGAATCTTCCAATGATCACAGGAAGTGCTTTGGACAATCAAGTATACAAGTTTGTACAAGCACATTTTCATTGGGGAGTAAGAAATGGTTTTGGCTCTGAACACAAAATTAATGGAAGAGCTTTTGCTTTAGAGGTCAGTTTCGAAGTAACAATTTCTAACAGTTTCTACAATTTCATCTATTTTCATAAAAAACAAAAACAAAAAGCAGGTTGTTACGCTTATTTTTGTCACCCTAAAGCGTACCAAAAGCACACAACCAAATCGCGATCGCGGCCTAATTGCTCGTCCTTCCTAACGGTATGCGGGTTTCCGCCGAGTTTCTACACGCCAAGCGGCAATGATTTTATTTACAAATGAAATGAGTATACAAAAGCGCGAAATAACATCATGCGTATAACGCGAATACTACGCTTTGTGAAAAGGAAAGTTCCTCTCAACGCATACCAAACTAGTGCTAAACTCAGTGTGCCTTTTCATATCGTTTCACTAATTTTTGTATTGAATGCGATAAGGTTTGACTCTGTGTTGGTTTCAATTTTCGAGTAAAGTTTGCACTTCGCACAGACAAAATGATTTCGATAACAAAAATGTAAAAGTTCAAATTTGCTCGTTACACAGGTGATGTGAAAAATTAAACTAGTGAAAAAGGTGAAATGCTAATAGTGATGAATTTTAATATTATTTACAAATAATTCTAAACAAAACTAATTTAATTTTGATTTCTCATTTCTATTTCAGTTACACTTGGTTCACGTCAATACCAAATATAAAACACTCGAAGAAGCTCTTGGAAATCCTGATGGTTTGGCAGTTCTAGCAGTTTTGTATAAGGTTTTCTGAACTGCATCTATGCTATTACGTTCATTTTATTTATAACTTTCTCATTTCAGGTTTCACGAAAGATAAATCCTTACATACGTCCTTTGATGAGGAATACAGCAAAAGTTACATATTCACTTGAGCGAAAGGCAATAAGAGAGCCAATTGTTCTTCGCAATCTTTTGCCACCAAAACCAAAACCATTTATGAAATATTATGGATCATTAACGACACCACCCTGCAGTGAAGTTGTCACTTGGATTGTCTTTAGAGATATAGCTAGCATTGGTATCAAGCAGGTGAGTTGGTAAAAGTGGTTAAATTTAAATTTATTCTTTTCTGTAAAGGAAAATGTATTCCGACAGAAGCGTGGTGAAGTGATAGATGAAAAAACTGGAAAATTCAAAAGAATTGGAAATAACTTTCGTACTGTGAATGATTTAAATGGCAGAAAAGTGTACATATCGAGTTCTTAAAACACCTCAAAAACGATCTTTTATATTTCATTAAAGAACATATTCTTAAATGAAAGCTAATTTCTAGGATTTGAAAATGCGCTTATTAAGTTGAATGAGTTTGTTAAATTGCAAAAAATTAATGCAAGTATTTAAAGAAGAGAATGTGATTTCAAAACAACTATTAATCCTTGTTCTTTAAATATTGCTTTACTCCAAATGTGAAACAACATTGCATTCGGATAAAAAAAAAACTGTTCAAAGAAGTTTTCATATATTTTATAAAATGAACTTTTGAGAGTTTTGATTGAAAAATGTGGTCGATCACTTTAAAATGATGTAAAATGAGTTTGAGAACGATTTTGTTAATTTTTATACAAGTCTAGTAAAATCGTAAAAAATTTTTTAAATGTTTCTCGGTAAATCTCGGTTATATATGTATAGGTTCGGCCATTTTCCATATACGGTTTAGTCTAATTTAAAATTAATCAAACGTGAGTATCGATGATATACAATTTAATTCAAAAGTACAAAAAGTTACTCAATTTGAGCCTTTCCGGCAAAGTGGTTTTTGTTTGCCATTTTCATAGGCAACAATTCAAGAATCGTTCAATGACTTTCTGAATGATATAAGAACTTTTTCTCTGAGTTGAGGTACTCATGGCTAAAGAAGGAATGTGAATCCGGATGATTATTAAATGAACAGTATTCATTGAGGATAAAGAAGCGGAGTACACTTATTAAAATAACAATTTACTTACTCATAAAATTGTGGCTAAAAGCTAAAGAGTAAAAACTTAAAATCGAGTTACATACAATTTGAATAAATTGTCCGCTTTTATATACTTTCAATATTAAAAGAGATTAGATACACGTGATAAACCTTTGACTAAATAATGATTTACCGTTCGTTGCGGGTAAATACGCAAAACAACTTTATACTTTTTTAAGTTTTTTCTTAAATAAACTAAAATGAATAATAGATAAAAATAATAATAATAATAATCAAGAAAAGTATTGATACGGTAAGCCAAGAGTTATGAGTTTTTTTGTCATTTTTCTCCCATGTCCCTCGATATTTCAACTTAATTTAAATCACAAATATCGAAAATTTTATACAGTCATTAAATAATCTTTATTATTTTTTTAAATTCGCTTATGTTTACATTTTTACATCTTCTACATCCTGGATTTTGTTTTAACTTGTTATCGTAGGGTTTTATCACTTGACTTTGTTTATTTCAGAAACTATTGAGGTAAAAGATAAGTCTATCAATTTAAAAATGAATTATTTTTGAAGTTTGTAAAATGTTTTTATACTAAAAATTTCTTTCTTTTTTAATGACAGCGAGTATACTTTATGCTATTTAATATCTTGCTTTCTGCTGAATAAATAGCAATATCAACATCAAGTATAATCAATATCGAGTTAGCTTTTAAAAACTTTTTACATTTCTACTTTCTTTAACATTTACTTCTTTTATTGATTTATTCTGTTATAAATGCAAATATTATACTATTATAATAGGTTAAATGTTTATATTTAAATCTCAAAAGAGGTTTTCTTTTGAATATCATGAGATCCTACACTGTAAAAATTTTTTTACGAAAAATGCATTTTTTAGCAGAATAAAGTGCTGAATTTGACGAAAACACTTTAAAGTGTAGCCCATTTGTTATGTATTTTTATTCGTTTTAAAGTGTAATTTTGAGTGCAATTAGAATTGTTCAAAAATACAATTTAAAATGAATTTTTATCACTTTAATTTGAAATAAAATGTAAAATAAAGTAATGAATAATGAGACATAGTTAGTAACAAATATAAATAGATTAGAATTTAATGCAACTTCAAATGCAGTAAAATGTTTATTAAATGTTAAAATACAACGCCGTATAAATA
>NCKU01004478.1:0-12209 GCA_003675995.1 Dinothrombium tinctorium | reverse complement strand
AGAGAGAGAGAGAGAGCAAGAAAACGAGCGCACATTTGATTGACAACGCTTGTTAACCGTGTTACCCTTAAAAGGCACTTCACTGCAAAGCACGTTCAGTTGGTTCGTAGAGTTTAGACAAAATTTCATTTAATTCTCCTTTTGAAAAATAAAAAATGGCTTACAGTAGGAAAAAAAAGCAAAGAGGCTAAAAAATTTAATGCCAACCTATTATCTCGATTTTTTCGTTTTTTCCTTTTAATATTTTTAGATCGGAGCGATTGAAAATACAATTCGCCGCTGGTGCAATCGAATAAAACGCGTGACAAATAAATTTGCCTCAAAATATTTGATTAATAAGTTTGCTTCTTTTTTTTATTTCTTTCGCTCAATGATACAAAATTGATTTTTATTTTTACTCTAGATAAAGAAGGGAAGCTTATTTTCTTCACTCATAAGATATAAACACAAACGCATTTGCTTTTCGCTTTAAAGTAACGAATGAAAAGTTAGTTTGTTTGATTGTGAAAATTTTACGTTCAAACGTGTCAAAATCAGTTTAACAACATGAAACTGTTTCAATGATTTGCTTTCGTTTTGTTTCAATTATTTTTCGAATATTTTAATTAATTCATTTATTCGCTTGTTTGTTCATGTTCACTCGTTTTCAATTCTGTCGCATGTTGACAATTCTAAATAATTGAAAAATGAATTTATTCACTTAGAAATTATTTTCAAATTGAAAATGTTCGTTAGTTTTTAACAAATTCTGCTCTGTCAACTAAAATTTTTGCTATTTTTGAATTGTCGAAGGTTCGAATTTAGATTTTTCATATTTAAAATTTGTACAAAACACACGCTAGAAGTGGCATCGATTTTATCTCTCAGCGAATTTTTTTTTTCTCTTCTCACCCTCCTAATTCGTTAATATTCGCTGCTCGAGCGTATTTAACAAACGCTGAGTGTTGCTCTCATTTATTATCGAGCAATTTTTCGAGTGTTAAAAATACTTTTGGCGAAGAATATAATGAAGTGAAAGCAAAAATAAATGCGCGTAAATTATTAAAATTTTTCACAAAACTTTATTATTAAAAATGAAAAGAGTGAAACTTCGCACGTGGAAAGCAATTTAAAATTAATATTAAATATGCGAGAAGATATTTTAATTAAGCTTTGTATTCATTAAAGCGCGAGTTAATCGAACGTTTTCGAAAGTTTATTCGCGAAAATCATTTATTTAGCTGATTTCAGCTAGATAAGCGAGTGAATGCACACACACACACAGCCATGACCATCGTTATTTTCGCGACAGTCGCCAGCAGCTAATAGCGCCTCGAACAAATAAATAGAAAATGCGGTGTTCAAGCCATGAATTCGTTCTCAGCTGCTGTTGCCACCAGCTTTTGATGCACTTACACTGATGCAAGTTCTTGGAAAGAAGAAGAAAAATGTTTTTCCAATTGTTTGACAGCCATAAAAGTGATTAAAGCAGACGTCGGAGAACATAGACAATGAAGTAAAATATGAAGACAACGGCGATGTGACAATATTCTGCGTGTTTACTGCATTCGCTCCAATCGCGTTTCTTTCGATTAATTGAGAATCGATGCGAAGAAAAGCACGAATCTCATTTCGCTTACCACCAAACAAGCGAATCGCGCGTGATGCTGCATCGATGTTCGTGCATCTGTGTGCGTTAGCTAAAGTGCAGATATTACTTCGATTAATTGCGAAAAAAAGATTGTTTCATATAGAAAAGAAATGCTTATGCTCAGTCGATCGATTTTCGTTGGTGGCAATCAATGCTAGATGAATGCCGAGCGAGAGAGAGAGAGAGAGAGAGAGAGAGAGATGAGGCTCGTTAAGCGTTTTAATTTAAGAGAAAACAAATATGTGAGACAATATGTTCGCATTAAACGCTAAAACGATGGCTGATATCATAGGCGATCGGCTAAAATGAGTTTTTATCGAGCTAAACTCGAGCAAGCAAAAGCGCAGAACTCATACTTCGAAAATAATTATCGAAAGTGAGCAGTTAATCCTCGTGTATCTCGGCTAGCGAAACGTTCGCTTGTAGGTTTCTCTCTTCTCTCGCGGTGAAATACAACGTCTATTTCCGCGAAATTGGCGAAAATGGCAGTTCGGCGTTCATATAAAATCCATTCGTTAACAAGCAATGTGTACCGAAGCCGCAGCAGCTTAAGTTCAGTAGCTTTATTTCTAGGTTATGGCCTCGAGCAATTAAATCCAGATTTATACGCTCACTCAATAAGATTTATCCTTTTCACCCGTTAAACTCTCGACGCTGGATTTATCAATGACACAAGCCGAAAACTATGTGTAACGTAAGCGCGTTGCATTATTGCCTAGTTTAAGCGTGTGCGGCCGAGAACATTCCTCTCGATCGCAGTGTAATTTTCCGCTCTGCCCGCGTTGCACTGCACGCACAAAACTAATTCACTTTATTTGCACAATCTTGTGTGCGTGAAAAAAAGAAGCGAAAGAGCGATTCACTTGATCGTATTAACGGATTTATTTTTATTAACTCATTTTCGCCGAGACAGATTTGCGCTCATTTATCCATTCAAAATACTCAATTAGCAATTTTCTCTCTCATTCTCATCGCTCTCTCTCTATACTCGATATTCATTTCATTGCATAGGATTAAATTAATTTTTTTATCGCTGAAATGTTGAACTACTAAAACCGATCGATAATATCGAAAATTTCTTTTTTCTCGTTTAGTACTTTTTTACTTATTTTCCACATTTCGCTTTGATTACTTCAAAAAAAAATTTTTTCTTTCTTACTTTCGCAGAAATCAAATCAAAAGCATCGTCGAAACAGCATTCGTCGGTTTACTCGAATTGGAAGAACTCAGATTAAGGTTAGTGCATTTGCGAAAATGGAAAATACAGCGTCGAGTGCGAAAGAAACATCATTTCGCAGTGAATATTTACCGAGACAAACTTGATCAAAATATTTTTATAGAGATTGTCACTTTCGACGTTTACAAGAAAAAAAGCGAAACAAATGCGATTTGATATTATCGATTGATTGAATGATTGATTGATTGATTGATTGATTGAGATTTTATTTCTTCTCTTATTTTTTCGCCTTCTCTCTTCATCCAGTGATAATCATCTGAGCTTTTTAGGAAGTCACTCACTTTTGCCATTAATTAAAGTTCACTCATTGACACTGAGCGGAAACAAATGGATTTGCGATTGTCGGATGCGACAGCTTCGAGAGTATTTATTAATGAATCCGAGGATTAATGTCGCAGACAATCCGAAATGTAACAATGTGAATAAAATTTGGACACAATTGGGTAAGTTTTTATTTTTTATTTTTTTTTCGCTGTTATTGTATCCGAATGCGTGTAGTACGCCTATTATATTAGATTCACAATTTATCGCTGGCTGCGAATAATTGTTAACATAAAAAACATCTGCGAAAAGATTTTTATGTATAAATGTGTGTGTGCGCGAGCGAAAACCAAAACGCGTAGCAATCAACGCAAAGTGTTTTGCAATGTTATCTTTTGGGACAAATCAAGCGAATGCGGCTAGAGAAAAATTTTTTTTCCACATTATACCAAGCGCACATTTTCATTGCTTCTTAACACGAATAAATCTGCGCGCACAATTTTTTTTTTCTGCTCTTACCTTTACAACAACTTTTGAAGCGAATGAAATCAAGAGAAGAAGAAACTTAAAGTGACAATACGTGTACTACAAAGAAACTTTTTAAGCATACTTAATGAGTAATGAACCGAAAGATGATGGCGCGAAGTTTTTAATGCTAATGCTGTGAATGATGCTCGAATAAGCAAATTGGCAGCCACAAAGCAATGGACACTCGAGTTAAATTTGTGCGAGACACTTTTGAGATGCAAAATTTTGAATTTTTTTGCTATGAGCTTTTTTTCTGTTTCATTATGTGGATAAAAAAAACGTTGTTTGGTTTGCGAAATCAAAATGGATGGTTAGTTATTCACTTCGAATAAAGTACAATGACTTTCTAAGTGAAAGCTTAACTTTGATTTTTTTTTCGGCTTCTTTTTATGTGTGATACTCTAAAGTAGAGTGATGTTAAACCACGAAAAGAAGTGATTATTTTGTGCGAACAGTGCACAGTATCGCAAGTGATAAATGTGCTATCTTCCGCCGCATCGCATACGAACAAATCTGAAAACTTTCTCCTTCTTCTTCCATCTACTCGAGTGAGCGAAAGAAAGAAAGAGAAAGAGAGAGAGAAAGAGAAAATGGCTATTGAAGTAAATTGAAATTGAAATATATAATGGAAATTGATTTTACACATTGCGACATTTAAACATGTAAATGCAGTTTTTGCTTCTTTCTCTCGCTGCTTTCTCGCTATCGATCACACGTCTTTTCAAAAGTGTGCCACATATACGCTTTGCTTGTTATTGATAATTGATGCCATTCTTGTTTACAACTTTAAAAGCTCAGCGGAAAAAAGATGTTTTCCTCCACTCATCATTTTCTTCTTCCCATTTGTGTCCTTTCGCTTTGTTTTTTAGCTTTTTTTGTGTGCAAATATAAAAGCAAAACATTGCTTACAAAAAAGAAAATACGTTTAGCAATTTTTTTTCACTCACATCTCATTCAAATACAGAATATTAAATGATGAAAATATTGCTTTAGACTTACTTTTAAATAAGAATGAAACAATGGTTGAGCTAAATAAGATTTATTCTTAGTACCATTGATAAAGTAAAAGAAAAGCTTTGTTATTCTCAACATCTTTGCTTTTTTGACTTAAGTTATGAATAAATATTTAAATTTCGAGATTTTGAGTTTGCAAACATTTATCATTTAAATAAAAATTTTTCTGTTTTTCAATTTTTTTTTTGAAAAATTTTTCGTTTCAAAATCTTATCAGCTTTACCTTATTTACTATTTTATAAGCACCGAGCGCTTCGAAATCAGCTGAAATCTTTATTTTCTAGCGAAGCAGCGAATGATGCTCGCTGAACATTGCTTAAATCTTAAAGATAAAAGCGTTTTCAGTTTGAAAGCCACTTCAATCTTGTAAACTTTGCAAAATTTTGAAACGCTAACAGTTGGACGAGATTTCAGCCGTTTTAAAGCGAATAATTTCAAAAGTCAAACGCAGCAGATGTTATATTAAATAAATAATTTCATATAAATACAATTGAATAAATTTTTTAAAAATTATATAAGAAAACATAACACTCGTGGTGATTGCCAAATATAGTTTCAGTGAAAATTTGACGATTGCAAACATTTTAAATTGCTTAAGATGCTTTTATATGTAGGAGAAGTGCGCATTATTCGTTAGAATAAACAAAACTTTCGGTTTTTTGTAGGACAGTGTGAAGACATAAGAAGCAGAAATGATGATCATAGCGTCGCGATTTAATGTATTATTCGTGTTTCATTTCTATTTTTTTAAACATAAAATCATTCGAGGAGAATATAAGCACGTCGAAAAGGAGGATGAAAAGAGCGAAAGCGAGGATAAAAACAAAGCTATCTTGAAATGAATGAATGAGTGAAAAGCTTTGAAAAATATTTGCTTCAAAACTTTTTTTCGCTCATTCGTTTTACTTTGCTTCGTGCGTACACAGAAGAAACTGTTTTATGCTCTTTGCATTTGCTTTTTCCTTCGCATGTTTCGCATTAAATTTATAACATTTATAAAAATTGTAATTCATATTTGTAATTTCTTTTCTTTTCTTCTTACATCCTACGTTCTATGTGCGCTTTTAGCGAGCATATCGGCTTAACCAAGATGTTTCTAGCGTTTCTTTAAACTACACGCGAGCGTTTGTTTTCAACATAAATTAAGTGTAGACAATTTTGTTACTGAATTGTGTTTCTTGCTTCTTTTTAATTTCTTCTTTCTACTTTTCTGACTTTTTATTTACTTTCACTATACGCCGCTATTAATCGCACTTAATTTATTGCTAATTGTAAACGAAACTATCGTTAAACTTTCACTTTTAATTAATTTTCGCTTTCATTTTTTTTATTATCGAGAAACTTCACTCGATGTGTGTGTGTGTGTGATGCGATTGAATTGAAAGCGATGCTCAATCTCGAATTCACCAAGATTCAAATTAATTTCTCTCTAAAACAGTGAAAACAAAAACATTTTTTTCATTTTACAACTTCAAATGTTTATGAATGAAATTTGCGCTCATTTTTCTTCATTTCAAATTCGGAAAAATTCAGCGAAATCCGAATCGAGTTGCATTTTCACTTCAACCAAATTTGGCTTCGATACGAAACAAATGACAGGCGTCGAATGTAAGCAACTAGCGCGTAGTGAAATAGAATTCGACTTCGCTCTTCTGTCGCTTCGCGCCTTTCGCATTTTCGCTTCTTTTTTGTTTGAAGCTTTTCGCGAAGCTATCCACTCGCATCACACGCATAAACACAGTGGAAGCAGTAAAACCAACACTGAAAGCAATGCGACAGCGAAAGCAAATATCCATTACCTTATTTCATTGTGAAGTATTGACAGATGGACGACAGCGTGAAATCAATGGCGTAATTATGATGCAAAAAGCGAACAGAGCGAGAGATGCGAAAAGAGAGCAGAAAATAGACAGAGAGCGAGTCATAGATGCAGAGCGGATTGCAGTCCAACGATGGAGCGAGCGAAAGACGACTTAAAGAAAACGATTTGCTCTACTCGTTGCTCGCTTTGTGTCGGGTTATAATATTAATTTCGCGCGCAGCACAATTAGACCAATGCATCGATGCTTGTGTCATTTGTTACGTTCACAAATAACTGCGCTCGTCGATGGAAGAAAAGCTCGTTGCGATATCGACTCACATCGCTGAAACGCTTTCAAACTAACGAGCGAAGCATCCAAAAATCTCGTTGAGATATTGAAGCGATTTTCGAAATGCAGCGCGAGATTTTCTCATATCGAAATTTCGATGCGATTGGCGAAAATATTCGATTCTAAAGCTAACCAAATGATAATCGAAAGTTCTGACATTTGCTCGCACAAAACGCATTTCATGCGAATTTTTCGCATTTTACTCATTTCAATGCTCCAAAAACTTTGCTATCGAAACAATTTTCGCATTTTTCTTTGAATTTTTACTTTTGACTGACTTGTTTGAATATGAAAATCAAGAAAATTTTAAAATTTAAATCAAACCTCATTTAAAAACCTTTTTCAATTGCGGAAAAGCGCTTGAAAGCAAAAATCAAATTTAATATTTCAGCTCCTCACTGCGAGATCAAATTTTAAAGCTATTAAACATGAAAGATTCCTGAAAGAATAATCAGCTTATGAAACAAAAAAATTTACTTTTTCTTAATTTGAAAACACGCTGACTCTTCTCGTTGCGCTGCGCGCCGTTGTTTCATTATTTAAATTTCAGAATTTGCACTTTAATTTTCACTCAATTATTGATGAGTTTGGCTTCAACTTTAAACTCGCGCAGTAGAAATGAAAAATTTTATTACGCGCTGCAAATCGCATTAAGAGCGATCGCAGCAAACGCCGCACCGCTTACAACCGAAATCAAATTTAAATTTGCATTACACTTTCATTACGATTCGCTTTGAAGATGCGAAATTCATTTTCGAATTAGCGCGTTCGCTTTCGAAAGCTCATCAAGCATTCATCGCGTTCAATTGCTCATCCATTTGATTATTAAACAATTTCGCTTCTATTTTCAAATAAGACGAATGCAAAAGCTTCAGAGAGCGAAATCATCTTTTCAGTTAAAAAAAAAAGCGAACTCGACATCGATTTCTTGTTGTGCATTTTGCTTCCAGACTCAGCAAAATGTCATTCGTTGTGATTTTATTCCGCGTTGCATTGCGCTTCTTGCGCGATTTGTCCCGTTTCAAAATGTGTAGCGAGAAAGCAGATCGTTTCTAATGGATGTTCGCCGCGGGCGATGCGTTTGATCTGAAATTGGCACGTATTCGCCAATTTAGTAGAAACAGATAAAAGAGCGAACATTTCATTGAATAAAGCGAAAATATGATTGCACAGTTCTAATACCCGAACGACATAATCGCGCATCATTAAGTGTCAAATCAAAATCCTCTCTAATCTCTCCATTTCGCTCACGCGATTCGCAGGTTTGAACGAATTCCTCTGCGCTCCTCGAATTTCGCCAAACGACAGGTGAGCTTAATGAGCTTCGCTTCTTAGCGCTAACACCGAGTCGCGTTCTTCGCCCATTCAGTGCCAAAATCTACAAAACCGAGGCGGGCAATAATTTCACGCTCGAATGCTCGTTTTACATCGACAACGGTTTCGAGTTTCAGCCGCTCGCAGTGAAGTGGTTTTGGCACGAGCGAGTGCTGTCCAACAACTCGGAAGGCGTCGTGCCGCCGCAGAAGTTCACCATCTACGAGTTCGACTCGACGCTCGACGACGGAAAGCATGAGAAGCGAAAGGTGAGTACGAGCGGCGGTCACTCGCCGAGCACTGAGACTTTGCCATCCCAGATACGCACATCTCGTCTGGAAATCGTCTACATTCTCGAGCTTAACAAAGGCGTCTACGGATGCGAGGCGAGCAACGACGCTGGCCGCGCGGGGCACAACTTCACTGTACACGTCACATCTTCATCGCATTCCTCGAAAAAGAACGTTGCGATCCCGGCAGCCGCGGCATCGATCGAGTCCGAGAACAATAAAAATTCGTTCGACAATAGCAGCGACACGAAGACGATGCCGGCGACCAATTCGGTTGTGATCGGCTTAGTGCTCGGCATTCTGTTCGGCATCTTCCTCGTGCTCGTGCTGTTCGGCATCGTGGTGGTGTTGCTGTGTCGCCGACGCCAGTACCGGCGTCGCAGCAGCATCGGAACCAACCGCGTGGTCGCTGTCGATTCGGAGCTCGAGAAGCTCACGGCGTCCACGATAAGCGGCTCGACGCCGAGCGTGCTGCCGTCGTGTCCGTCGACCGTTCCGTCGATTGACACGCGAATCGTGAATCCGATTCAGAAACCGCCGCGATCGACACCGACAATGCCGACAGGTGAGTCGATCGCTGCGATCAGCGAGCTCATATTTGCTCTCTCGAAAGGCACTCCACAAGTGTGGCTCATAAAGCGAAACGATACGTCGAACGGCATCTTGAGAAGCGACGGCGACGGATGCTGCGAGACTCCGCTACCATTGTGCGAGTACGACATGAACAGCTACACCGCGTTGACCGCGGCGATCGGTACTTAAGCTTGAATTGCGTTTCATATTTAATTACTTTGCCTTTCGATGCGAGCGTCTCATCTTTTTTTCTCCTCACCCCCAGAGCCCGATCTCATTCATCATCCATCGAGCTATGTGCGAAACAACTTCACTTCGAACGAAGAACAAATCAGTGTACATTCAGACGGCACCGAAGTGTGAAACGAAAATCAGCAGAAGCGGAATAAGAAGGAAGCAGACGCGTTGAGATCGGAAAAGCGAGACGCTGAAAATGATGCAAAGCATTGTGCAGCTTTTATATGCAAAAAAAAAGCAGCGAAAGAAGTTCGCACCGAAACGGCGAAAAGTGTGGATGCTTCTCGACGAAAGTAGGCGAAATTTGCTGAAAATTTGTCCACTTCCTCGAAACACCTGCGATCGGATCGATTGTGGTGAAGATGAAGCTGAACAAGGCCCGTTCGACTCAAGCCACTGCCAAATTTCGCCCAAATTAAGCAATAATTGAGGTTTTGAGCAAATTTCAATCGAATCTTGTGAAATCGGCAAATTTTCGGAAGAAAAACGAATGAACGCGACGTTGAACGCCGCGTGCTTTGCGATGCTTTCTTTTATTCCAAGCGGTCTGTTCAAAATTGGCATTTCACGGGATGGACGTTCAATTTGCTGCTTCTTGCAACGGACAAAGCGCGAAAGAAATCAAAATGCTGCGACAAAATTTTTCTAAATATCGAGTTTTAACGCGTTTCAAATCGCAACGCTGCGCTCAAAGTAAATGAAGAAAGCGACATATTTGCACTCGAAATTAAAACGAGCGAACTGTGCAATGCAATAAACGCGAAGAAAATCAAATTCAATTCAGTTGATGTGTTCAATGACGCTACGCGATTCTTCTCACTCACCCGATGCGATCTCAACTCACTCTCCTCGCGACATTGTGCGTTTGCTTTCTTCGAAAAAACGAACTTTTGTGGCAAGAAACCGCGTTGAGGATTCAGCAAGTTCAAAGCATAGTTTTCTACTTAAAAACTGAAATCAATTACTCAAATTGTCCGAAATCAAAAAACAATGGAAATAAACTTTTCGAAAGCGAAAAGAAGAAAAATTTAGACCACATGAGAAGTGCGAAACATTCGACCGAAACGCTTTCGGATGCATTAATGTGATTGCGTTTCGCCTCAATTCGACTCTCGACACTGCAAATGGTTCGCATGTAGAATTGCGAATTCGCTTTCGATGTGTCAATAGTGACGAAAACTATTGATTCGAATGTGTTCACCTCTCACTCGTATTTGATTCACGCGTTGTTTTTCGATGCAAACGAACAAAGTGATAATTTTGTGAATGTAACTAACGAATGAATGTGAAATGTGGCGAATTCCATCGTTAGCTGAGCAAAACAGTGACAATGTGTTTTTAGATTTTGTTGTTGTTTGTTGTATTCGACGAAAATCAAAATCTATGTAAAAATCAAAAGCGTCTCAAAGTGGCGATAATTAAAACCAATTTTTGAACGAACATTTCTTGCGATCTTTGCAGTTCGCAGCTCGAGATTTCGACTCTTTTCAGTTCGAATATTAGTTCGCAAAAGCGGTGTCGTTAAAATTTTTACTGCGTAATTAGTTGGTTTTCAAAATTGATCGCACTGGCGCAATTTATTGTTTTTCAATCAAATTAATCTCACTAGTGAGAATTAAAATTATTATCTTTGAATCTAATCTATTTAATTGAGCAGAGCAGCGAAAAGGCGAAGACTTATGGATGCTTGTTGACGACGTAAACCGTAAAACGTCGTAAATTTGATGAACATTTGGTCTCTTAATTCAAACACCAGCGATCGAATCGAATACAGTGGAATTGTGGCTAAATAAGACTCGTTTTGCCAGCCAAATTTGCCAAATCAAGCAAAGCGATTTGTTTTCGAGCAAAATTGGATTTAATTGGTGAATTGACAACGAATGAAGCGATTCAAACTATCCGTTCAGAGGTGGTATTTGATGCAAAGCAACTTAAAGCTGTTCGACATATTTTGGAGATGAAAGATTTCGCTTATTTTCACTTATAATAACTTTCAGCCGCAATAATCTTTATCGAAGTCTACGGGAGACATACCTTCATTCTAAATTAAATTTGAGGATCTTCATAATTTTCATTATGAAAAACTCCATAAATTTCGATGCTTTCATTTTCTTTGTTTCTTTATGATGTTTGTTTGTTCCACCATGGATCGCAACCATAATTTAAATGACTACCTGATACACATATCTAAAAAGTTTCTTTCGTTTTTAAATACGAGCAGAGGCTCAAGTTTAATCGAGAATGAAAGTATGTCTCTCATGTTAATTTTGGATAAACCAAAAAAAAAATTGCGCGAGATAGGAAAATCGAGCAACAGTCGAAATGTTTTATTTCCAAAATACTTCGAACAAGTGCTTTTTGCTTTTCGGAAAGAATCAAAGCGCGAGAAGATAAATTTCGCATAGTTTTCAAGATGAACGCTTCGTCGAAATAAATTTTTCCAAGAGTCAAGTTTAAAAACGTTTCGAATCGCAACGTTGCATTCAAAGTAAACGAAGAGACAACAAAATTTCATTCGAGAATAAAACGAGCAAATGTGAAATGCAATACACGCAATGAAAATGAAATTCAACCAGTGCAAGTGTTCTCTCATACGATGCGATCGCACTTTAATTACTCTCGCGACGACGTGCTACTCTTGGAAACGACTTTGTAATGCAAAACCGTGGCGTCAAGAGATCAAAGCAAAGTTTTCTACTTAAAATTGAAATCAATTATTCAACTTGTCCGAATGCGAAAACGACGGCACAAACATGAGTATGTATTGCGAAAAATGTTTTATTAAAACAAAACAAAAAAATATTGACGCAGTTTACAACGCTTCTAAATTACCAGACAAAAGAGAATAATTTATTAATTTCATTTAATTAAATTTTTAAATATTCATTAACCATTGTTTAGATGAATTCGGTTCGATCGTTGCACATTCTTGTTGAATATTCGGAGCCGCTGAGAACCACGGTAATGAGAGCGAT
>NCKU01004477.1:0-12209 GCA_003675995.1 Dinothrombium tinctorium | reverse complement strand
AGTTCCATCAACATGCAAAACTTTTTACCTAAATGCTGATGAAAATTCTAGTTTTTATTAGCGAGTTTCACGAAGTGAAAACGCTATTAATCTCGTATTGTCTGTCTGTCTGTGCACACTTCAATTAAAGGTTAGAAACAGTGATAAAGGTAAATAATTGGACCGTGTGTATGGTAGATGGGTATTAAATTATTAAAATTTAAATTTTTGTTGATTAACTGAATGGTGCATAAGTGCAATAAGTGCTGAAAATTTTATTTTGTTATATGAGAAATAAAATAGATAAACAAATATTTTATTTTGTAATATGAGTAAGAGAAAGACCATATGTGGGTGTATTAATTTAATTCGCAAAATAAATTTGATTTAGATGAATTTTGAGTAAAAATATGTCAAAATAGATGCATGGCTGCAAAAATTGTCGAAACTAAGTCTTTTAAATTTATTTAAAGTTTCTGAAACTCGCCTTAATACAATTAAATGTTGTCTTATTATTATTATCATTGCTAAAGCAAATTTCGGAAAACTCAAATGTAATAAAATTTAAATTGCACTTGTCAACCAAATTTAGCTTATAATAGATTTTCAAATCGCTTTTTTATTCAAGTTTTAACTTTGTGAGAAATCAATGAAAATAATATCAAGTGAAACAACATTGTTGATTTCTCTCCGAATAAAATGAAAACAAGCCTTGAAAAAACTCAAGACCTGGGAGAGCCACGGCCATCTGATTTTGGTTCTCGTCTTCTAAAATTGTTTTGCCGCCTCAGGGAGCCCACATTAAGTCCGAGCATTAACAGACGGTGAAAACCTTCTAATCTTCTAACCAATTCTTCTAATCTTCTAATCGATTCTTCCAATCTTGTTTGTAATTCTTCTAATCTATGCGAAATCTCTAACATTCGTCTGAGCTCTGAAGCCATGTTTATATTTGCATTTCCATTTGGCTGTAATGTTAAGTCAATTTCTGGTGGTGGACCAAATTCACTTCCATCGAACTCGTTGAATATGTTTATTAGATCGTCGTTTCGATCGATTGTTGTATCGAATTCTCTAAGTGAAAAGCCAAAAGGTCTTGTCATTCTAGGATTTATGATTTGAGGCGAAAGAGTGACACCAATTCTTCTTAAACTATTATTAGCTCTCCCTGCTCGTCTTCCTTGTACTACTCCTGTTTGAGAAATATCGGTTTGAGTGGCACTCGCAATGGTGGTTGCGGTTAAATTTCTTGACGAAGAAGCTCTTTGTGGCAAATCTAATCTGCTGGTTATTTTTTGAAGTATTTGTTGCAATCTTTCAATTGAGGAATTGTTCACGAACGCTTTGTTGTAATCTTTGAAATTGTCCGAAATAAATTCACCGAGTTTAATTTCTTCGCCTGCTTCTCCTTCTCCAGCTATACGTTTCATGTTAATTTTAACAAATTCACCTCTTCGAGCCACCGTCAGAATTAGTTTATTACTCGATTGCGACATATTCTTGTATCGAATACAATATGTTCCTTCATTTTGATTCCAATTAGCAGGCAAAACTTCACTTCCAGTTTCATTTTCATTTTGAGTCTGTATAAATGTGATTGAATCGCAATAGTTATAAGTATCATTGATGAGCTTTAAGATCATATGCATACCTCAGATCCTGTGCCGAGACATCGATAACCGTTGTTCACAAGAAAACAGTGTGCAAACAATACGATCACATCGTCTTTACATTTTAATTGACTACCATAAACTTTAAATAGCAATTCTAAGCTGTGCATGTTTAAAATATTCAATTGAAATTTAAATTCAGAAATATGAAACTATGTCTTCAAAGAAATTGACTTTTGCAGCAAATCAACGGAAAAATTCGAAAAAAATTTTTGTAGCTCTCGCGCTTTTTAAAACAATTTAACATGAGAACGTACACTCGTGTCCAATAAAATCTTTCATTTTACTTAAAACATGCTTTGCCGCAAAGCAAATAATTGAAAGATTTTTCTGGACATGAGAGACACAAAATCTTCTCGTTGTTGTAAACATTCGATAGACTTAACGAGTAAAGATGAGAAGATTTTCGTGATATTGATTGTAATTATGAATACCCTACGTATTGATGATGAAAAATATGTTCTGTTGCGCTTGATTACAAATAGTAAAAAAATTATTTGAAAATGTCAAAAATTGTTTAGACAATTTATGCTAGCGCATCTCTTATTTTATAGCAAAAGGAAAATCGATTTAATGCTCGTTTCGGTTAGAAAATTGTATGGCATTGATTTTAATTTAATCGAACTTGAATATATTTGATTCGCTCGTCATTGATTTTATAAATGATAAAAATAAAAAATCGCTTACAGTCATGCATACGAGTTTATAAAAATTTTCTCATTGTATATATTTTATAAACTTAACATACAACAGTGGGAACATCTTTATATCAGCGATTTTTTTGTAATCTTTGCACACGCTTTAATGTTTTAAATACAAGGGAGCAAAGCAAAATATCGTTAATTATATGTTTAAAAAATAATTTTTAATTCTCATGTTTAAATTCAAAAGTTTTTTTTCATGGTAACAGAAAATGGATAACAGAAGACGGTTAGTTCAAGATGTAAAATGATCTTGCAGTTTTTTGTGAATCTCAGAGAATAGAGTTTAACAATGCGGCAATCGTCATAAAAGGCCAGTGTTTGAGGGTTTGACACTAAGGCTTGAATTCACTTCTTTTCCTCTAAAATCAATCAATTCGATTCTATTTGAGCGATCTTTGTGACGCGTTTTTTTACTTGATTTTTTATCTAAAATCATTGAAATTTTAATTTTTTTCTTCAACATTTAATTACATAACACTTTCATCAGAATTTATTTGTGAATCTGTTTTGCGACATTCAAATGACGATTGAATCATGTGTGTTATTTTTTATTTACTTTTTGAATTATTGAAGCAACCAAGTCAATAAATGAGAACTTTTCACACGAAATCATTATAAAAAGTTTCAATTTTTATCAAATTTTTAGTTAAACAAAAAATAAAAATAAAAATCAGAAAGTCATTCAATTTTTAGACAATTTTCCAACATGAAAAACTAAAAAACCTTTTGCTCGAAATGAAAACTTTTTGAATTCGTTGTCGATTGTCAAGATTTCAATAGTGAGTGCAATGCGCGCGTTCATTTTGTTCTTGTTGCAATTATAATTTTCTCAACGTTTGAGTTTATTTCAACAGCTAACAAAACTTGTGTTCAACTGTGTTCCGATAGATTTTTAAAAGATGACCACTCATTTTCATTGACGTCATCATAAAAGCAAATAAAATTGCGACTATTTTTGACGAATAATAATAATAATAATAATAATAGAACTTTATCAGGAGAGCTGATAAGAGAGAGAATAACTTTGAAAGTAAATCAGTGCTTGAGAATGTTTTAAGTGTAAAACTACTGTATTTGAGATATTAACTCTAGTGGTACTTATTGAACAAGATCCTGGAACAGAAAATAGTAATTGGAAATTTTTTTCACACACGTCAATCGATTAGTTTATGTAAATTTGTTACGTAGATTGGAAAAAATGCGCTTAGCTGGTACCATTGATATACCAATAATACACAAAGAAATTTTATACAAAGGAAATTGACCTAACCGATTTACTCTTGTGTAGTGATTTGTTGTAAATAAACTCATTTAACCTAAATCTAACGTTCCGATAAAAATTTGACACGATTTTCAGTGCTGAAAAACTAGCTTTTCAGTTGGTATTGCAATTTATGAATTAAGCTGCAACAACACACGCTATCACGCGAAATTTCATAATCATATAAGGTCGTAAAAAGAGTGCGAAAAATTCGCAAAGTCATTAGACGCGAGGGCAATGGAATGAAAACGCGAAATAAACAAGAAATGAAAGACATTTTAAAACTGTTTTCAATAAATTTTTATTCCTTTATTCGAGCGTTACAAACAACGCGTAAACATCATTTGTTGAACAAGGAATTACGCTTTGACAGCGCAGAGCCTCGCGCGAGGCAATTTATGACTCCAGAGTCTCATGGTCGAACATGTATTCGCCGAGTCCCGGACCATTGCGCTTCAAGCTGGTGATATAATCACCGAGCTTCTTGATTGCCTCAACCTGCTCAGTCAAGTAGTGAGTCTCGATGAAATCAGAGAGCTGAAAGAAGATTAGTGAGTAAAGAAATATAAAAATTTGCCATTAACACATACTTGAGGATCGTTGTGTCTTGTGGCCAATGCATGCATATCGAGCAGCGATTGATTAACAGTTTTCTCGAGTTCGAGAGCCGCTTGCATCGCTTGCAGACCGCTGCCCCATTCATCGACAGCGGGTCGCTTAATGTCCTGCAGAACAATACGACCACCGCGTTGATTTTGAAATTTCATCAATTTCTGGGCGTGTTCACGCTCTTCGTCACTTTCGTGTTTGAAAAACTTCGAAAAGCCTGGCAATGCGACATCGTCGCGATCGAAATGGTATGCCTGCAAACGGAACAGCGAAGTGTTTACAATTTGACTGTTTATCGATCGCTAAGCAGCTAACTTACCATCGACAAGTACACGTACGACGCATACAATTCCATGTTGATCTGCTTGTTAACAGCAGCTTCGCATTCAGCGTGATAATTCTGTCGAATTTGACTTTGTGCCATTGTGATCTGTGTTCAGAACGGCTAACAATAAAACGAACAAAAAAGAACGTTGAACAAAGAAAATTAAATGCGGAGTGAATTAAAAACAATTGGTTGTTCGTTCAAACCCTGTTGAAGCAAAACACCAATTTTAGCAGTGATGTTTCGAGTGAGCTTTGAGCGTCGCTTTATATACTCGCGAAGAATGGAGCGATCAGTTCACGCATGTAATCTAATCGAATGCAGTGCTGCACCCGACACCAGATGAGAACGCGCACTCGACTCCTTCCATCCATCCGCGCTGTCCAATCGCCGCTCGACACTCGGCTTTCACGCTTCATTTCATTGGAAAGTGACGACACCGAAACAGTGGTTAGAACTTCCTTCTCGCTCTCCCGTCGCTTCCACTTATCACGCAGTGTGCACACGCCACGAAAGTGTTTCTTTATTTTGCACACGTTTCGCTCACTCTAATCACGAACATTTTTTCTCGACATTTTCAGCTATCAAAAAATTGATAATTGAGATTATTCGCGATTCTTTCTCTCATCGGTTTCGATAGCAGTGCTCTCATGCTTTCGCTGCATTTGTGTGTTTGCTTCTTATTTGTTCTTATCGATTAATGGTCGTTATTTGTGCGCTTTAAACTCGAGTGCTTTTTCAAAGAAAAGTTTTTATCTTCTGCTCTCTTCTCTTCCAACTAATTGCGTCTTTGCCAAGCTAAGCGCAGACACTCGGCTTTCTTTCGCATTCCAAACTATCGAGCTTCGAATAATTAGAATCTGAAAAGGTTGGTTTATGTTTTCATCAGGCATTTGTAAAATAAGAAGTGAAAAATCAAATTTCCACGGAATCAAATGAATAAATTGAATCAATTGTGGTCTACAAAGAAATTACAATGTCACACAAATTATTGCTTGTAAAGTGCGTAATCTTCACTGTCTTAAGGTTTGCAATGAAAAGCTAATTATGAGAACTGTACGTAGAACTTTCAATGCCTTAAAATTATTTTAAGGTTAGAGGATTTTTTTCTAAATGATTGATGATAAGTTGTTTTCTGGTAAATCATTTTTTCACTGTTTAGAGTAAGTGAAATAAAATATGAAAAACAAAATACAAAAGATGATGTAATACGAGATTCTGCCTCGCAAAATAAACATCTTTTAATCGTAAATAAAGTCATGCGATTTTCTGAGGCAACATTGATGCAATGCTAAATATAATGACTGCAGTAATTTCCTCACCCGAATTATCAGATAATTGTAATTAAAGTCTCGCAAAGCAAACTTTTGATTTAGAAGCTCGACTGTTTTCATAGTTTTAATTAAAATGGTTGATGAAACACTTTTTTCAAAATTCCTCTGTTAAAATGAAAATTTTCTATTTTTTCAAATATTTCTTTC
Organism: Dinothrombium tinctorium; assembly: GCA_003675995.1. Lineage (NCBI taxonomy): Eukaryota > Metazoa > Arthropoda > Arachnida > Trombidiformes > Trombidiidae > Dinothrombium > Dinothrombium tinctorium. The sequence goes on along the minus strand of NCKU01004477.1, from coordinate 6,180 downwards.
TAAAAATGTTTAAAGTTTCAATATTTTTGAAAAAAAAACTGTCAAAATAAAAAATTATATTTGAAAAAACATAAGCAAATGTTGAGTGTTTGAAATTTTTCATTCTCGTGAAAATTCAAAGCTTGTGTTTCTTTTTTTTGAAATTTCGAGCAATTTTTACAGTAAACGCCACAAAAATTCCCCTATTTGAGGGGATAACCCTTATTCTCCATTACATTTTCCCCCGGAAATTAACCAATCAGATGAAATTATGGGGACTTTTATGGCGTTTACTGTATTTAAAACATTTATTGTGAACAAATAAATCATTATGTCCGAGGACCGTAAAATTTAAAAATAGAAATTTTTTATCGTGAGAATGGAATTTCATTTGCTTTTCTCGATTGAAAAATTGCAAACATTTCCACTTTTCAAAGCAACATCGATTCGATGTCCTTTGATCGTGAAGTTTTGCAATAACAATTTTGGTGTTTTATGAATATAAGATAGCAAATTCATTAAAGTTACACAATTTTTTAACCATTAACAAATCAAAAATAGAGATCGCGTATCATTGCGGTAAAAGTAAGATAAACATTTGTCGGCAAACTGCCAAAAGCATTAGTTGTACTTCTGAAATGCATTTTTTCACTAAAATTTCAAAATTAACGAAGTCCAACTCTCAATCAAATTATTCTTACTTTTCAGTATAAATTCATTTTCAAATGATAAAGTGTGCAACTCCAATTAAAATGTCAACTGCAGTTAAACCGAAGATATACTTTGATCAGAATTTAATCGCTTTGTCAGGATCGATCGTAAATAAAATTTTTAAAGGGCTGTTCAGCAATCTCAAAATTTCAAAACAATGATTCAAAGCGAAGTTATTTATATTGTTTAGTCTAGAATCAACTCACTCGTATTGCCAACGTGACAAAATTTACAGTTTTTATAATTCAGGCTAATTTATAATCCAATCTTATTTCAACACTATGTTTCTAAAGTAACAACAAAACGTGAATAACTATTTCGTTTAGTTGCTTATTAGAGTTATGATCCCATTTCATTTAGTTTCTCACGAGTTTTGCGATATTCTTTGCACGCAGCAGAAGTCGATTTCTCAACAGACTCCGAACATTTCTAATTTTCGAGTTAATTTATATTCTTAAGCAGTCGAATCGGATTTTAAACAATCATCACTTGAATAAATTTATGATAAAATTGTGTATCTCACACACGTATTATGTTAAATAATCCCTTTTATAATTGAATACTTTTACTATAAAAGGGTTTATCTAACAATATGTATTAGCATTGTTGGATAAGCCCTTTTGTAATAAAAGTATTCAATTGTTTTCTGCCATTTCCGATCTTTTTCAACAATTTCCCTCAACTTTTCGCACGCTTTAACATTCGATTTTAAAACAAATTCTGCGCATTTTGCTCGATCACTTTGATTCAGGGTACAACTTTCTTTCACACTTTTCAAACGCTCTATCTTGACAGATGCACAAAATGACGGAAACATGATTATACAGAATGGACAGAAAGTTTCAATTGGTATGGCATAAAGAAGTCATACAGTGCATAAAGTTACGTAATATTTGCTATCGTTACGTCATTTCGGGCATACTTCTCCCAGTCGAAACTTGCTGTCCACTCTGTGTAACATGCAAGACCCAAACTGAAAATTTCATTTTGATCGAAGCTTATCGAATTTAAACACACAAGTAAAATGAAATTCATTAAACCTGCTGTGTTAAAGTAAATAAACCTGAGCAATGCTAAAATGTAAAACAGAACTGAATTAAAAGAAGAATAAATTCTGACAATTTTTTTTCATTGAAGGTGTAAAGTGCAACTTTTTTATGATATCTATTGATACTTTATATAGTCCTATCTGACCTCTTTCAAATAAACAACTTCACTATAATAAAATTTACTGATTAAAAACTTAAACACTGAAGTGAATAAAGTAAACATTTCACATTTTGACGACAGTCCTTCACTCTTTGCAGCATTATTTCATCATCATTTGTAAGTTCAAAAAGTGTATTCGTTTCGACCCCATTGATTGAGTGCAACACTGAAAATATTTTAAATTAAATGAATTAAAAATTGTCATGAAAATTAAACATTTGATTACTAATCATTGATTAATTTTTTGTTAAATGCGGTTAAACCTTATAAAAATAAATACCAGAAACTATATAAATGAACATCAAAACAATGGTGTGAATGTCGTAAATGTTCATTTGTGTGAAAAATGAAAATATGTGCTAACTTAAAAAATATATAGTGAAACTCCTCTACAAAGAGGACGAACGGTGCCAAAAAACCTGACCGTTATGAAGAGATGGCCGTTGTAGAGAGTTGTCTTTAGTTAACTTGGGAGGTTATTTTATTTTATTCTCCGTTATTGCAGGTGACCGCTAAAGAGAGGACTCCCTTAAAGGAGATTTTACTGCAATTAAGTGCAAATACAATGGCCTCAAAGTGAAGCCTGAAGTTTGTAACAATGTTGAGTTAGAACACAAAATTATGAATGTGAATGAAGTTCTTTACTTACATTTATGTAATTCACTCATTCACACATTCTTTATCTTAGGAGACGACACTGTTTCGATTTTCGGCCTTCTCTTCGAGTCCTTTTGTACTTGTATCTTACAACTGAAGTGAATAAATCAAACGGAATTTAAGTTTAAATTTTTTTCTCATGGAAAATAGTGACGTAAGTCATGAATAATTTGTTATCTATGAACATCGAATAGCTAAAAATGTCGCAACTTTTTTTATTTCAAAGTGTCGGAAATGGATATTTCAGCCTTTTCATATTAGTAGGCAAATTTTTCAGTTTTATTGCAAATGACATTTTAAATTTTGGTTTATTTTAAATATTTTAATATTATTTCATGATAATATGAATTATCAGCAATAGTCGGTATTTTTACCATTCGACTATCCTAAAAAATTTTGTTCTAAACTTTATATCTTAAATCGTCAGGCTATTGATTACAAATAACAATCACAACTTTTTGCAGCTAATATTGTAAAAATTCATTAATTTCCAGTGAATAAAGCCCAAACAGCCCCTCTGAGTGAGTCATTCTGCATGTTTTCCGACATTTTTTTCCCGGATTTCATTAGATGTAATATGAATTTTTTAAATAATTAATCATTTAAATCAATATCTCAAAAAGTCATTCGAAAAATCTTAAGACAAATTTTTGTCTTCCACATCTCCATTGCGGAAACAATTTGAGTTGACAAATAATTTTCTTAATGTCAAGTATTTAATTCTGGAAATCTTTAATCTTCTCATGAATAGCAATTGAATTTGGATCATGTTTTGCATAACTAAATATGGGTATTTTGAGTTGACATACTCGAGCAGATGAAACCAGCTTCCTCCATGAAAATAATTCTGAATCATGCTCGGCTAACCTGAATTTTGTTCGCCAAACGCAAAGCCACAATCATTTTTACGATATCTTACGCAAGCGCTTGAACGACTTTCTTCTGATAAGCCCGCATTACGAAAATTTCTGTCGCTTTTCTTACTAATGAGTTCGAAAATCCTTATTCATATGCGCGTATTCTAAGCTATGTAAGTTCTAAGCTTCTTGTAAACTTTTGATTGTGATCGGAAAGCTTTTTTTTGATATGAAAAGAGTGATTTTCTGCTTGTGCAAGATGATGCAGCTATTTTTCAAAATTTCGACAAATTTTTTTGTGGTTTTTGCTTGAGCAACTTTCGAATTATGAAATTCACATTTGAAAGTACTCCGCATACCTTCAAAACTTTAGGCTTACGATGATGTTTTGTAAAGAAACACGTTTCCTTCGTCGTAAGTACGCCGAAACGGCCAAGTTCAAAAATGCATTCTTTTTCTCATTTGTCTTGGTGATTGTTTTAACAAAAACGGTAAATACTTGAATTTGAGCATAAAACATTTAGGCTGAATTCAATTTTATTTTGACATTTAATTTCGAAAGTAACAACGAAAACGTGAAAATAATATGAATCAATTTTCGTTTGATCTCTTAGTCGACTTCTAATTCATATTTATTTAGTTTATCAACATGTGTGAGATATTCTTTGCACGCAGGCAAAGTCGATTTCTTAACCGATTCCGAACACTTCTTACTTGCTTTTATCCATCTTTCTCGAAACTTTTCCTCGCTTTCACCTTTTCCATGTCGTGGCTCGACACAAATCGCTCCCATTTCCTTATAACATTTGATTTGTTCCCTTAAAATTTTCTCTTCTAATTCCATCAATTTTATATTGTGCTCGACAATTAATTTACACTCTTTGGTCTTTGATTTATGCATAGCTTTATCACATATTTTCGGATCATTTAAATTATGATTTTGGTGCTTAATCAATTTATAGCAGGAAAGGTTTACATTCGAATCTGAATTCAAACAAGCATCGGTCATTTTATCCCATTTGCGATGCTTTTCCACAATTTTCTTCAGCTCATCGCACGCTTTAGCATTCGATTTTAGAATTAATTCTTCGCATTTTTTTTCGATCACTTTGATTCGGAGAACAATTTTCTTTTACGCTTTTATCCTCTTTTTCACACTCTTCAAACGCGTGATCGTGGCAAATGGACAAAACGACCAAACATAATTGTATGACAAGCCAGAGCGAAACGGAAAATTTCATTTTGATCTAAGCTTGTCGAACTTCAACTTACAAATGAAATGTGAATTAATTAATTCAAACATTTTATTAAAATTTCTATTTGAACACCTTCTGTGTTAAAGTAAATCCACCTTGGCAATGATTAAACTAAAAACCGAGTTCAAAAAAGAATGAATTCTGACAATTTTTCTCAGAAATTGTAAACTGTCAAAATTTTTTCTGATATCAATTCATATTTTATAGTGTCCAATGTGGCCTCTAGAAAATAGACAATTTCAATACAATGAAATTACTAAATTAAAATTTAACATAAAGAAATTAGCTGGAATTTACCCGCATATAAAATAGTGACGCAAACCTTGAATAATTTATCATCTGAAAACATTCACCAGTAAAACAAATTTCCTTAAAATTGCCGAAAATTGAGTGTTTACCCCTTTACATATTGAGAATATATTTTTACAGTTTATTTATTTTTAAATAGATTTGCTAAACAAGTAAAAATCATTTTTTCACTGTTTAGAGTTTGTGAAATAAAATATGAAAAGCAAAATAAGAAAAGATGAGGTAATACGAGATTTTGCATCGCAGAATAAAAACATCTTTTAATCGTAAATAAAGTCATGCGACTTTCCGAGGCAACACTGTTGTAATGCTAGAATCAACTCATTCGTATTGCAAACGTGCCAAAACTTAACAGTTTTTATGATTCAAAGTAAAATTTATATAAGTAAAGTGAAATTTATTCAAAAATTTTAATTCAAGATTTTTATTAGATCACCCGTTGTTTTAAATTAAATAAACTTGAGCAATGCTAAAACTTAAAACAGCACTAAATTAAAAGAAAAATGAAATCTCACAATTTTTTCATTGAACGTGTAAAGCGCAATTTTTTTATTATGTTTTGATATTTTGTATAGTCCAATGTTACCTCGTGCAAATAAACAACTTCAATATAATAAAACTAATGACTAAAAATTAAATATATTAATGTAAAATGGAATTTATTTATTGAAACGCTTTTGTCTAGTAAATTATTTCAACAGCTGCTGCGAAAAAGTAAATAAACCCAAGCAAGTTAAAATTCAAAACAGTGCAGTATTCAAAAAGAAGAAATTTTTTCTTCATTCAACGTGAAAAGTGCAATCTTTTTATGGAAGTCACATGTATTCTTTAACAAATTAAAAATTTCAATATGATAAATTATTGAATAAAAATTATCTTACAATTGAAGTGGATGAAGCAAACGGAATTTTAGTTTGAATTTTAATCTCATGGAAAATAGTGACGGCGAATGTTGTTTTCGCCGATCTCTGTGCGAAAGGAAAACGCGATAGTTTTGTATTTCTATCGCGTGATAAAAAACAACCATTTTAAGACCACCATTCCATTGTCGGGTTAATGCTCGCTGCGCGTTTCAACTTTCTTCTATTCTTTTTAAAGTTCAAGTTTTGTTGAGGTTAGGTTTTGCTTAAGTTTTTTTAAGTTCGTAACTTGACTAACAAGGAATCTATTTTTTCTGCCCGTTCCCGATTTCAATGAAATTT
>NCKU01004476.1:0-12210 GCA_003675995.1 Dinothrombium tinctorium | reverse complement strand
TCGAGCTACTGAATTTTGTAGAAGTTTTCTCTTCTCTTCTCTATTATCTCTGTTTCCCTGAAAATATTTAAAATTTCATGAAGTTTAAAATTGCTGCAATTGAACGCCAATTCACTTTCTTTTTATATTAACTTCCTTGTTTGATGAAATTTTGGCAAATCATAAGCTATCTCAGTGTGGTTTTACTGATTCAATTATCAAAATTATTTAAAACTACAAAGAGGAAACTATTTGTAATTTCTGGAATTTTTGTTTAATTTTTTTCGCAGAATTTTGAACGGATTTTTTTTTGTATTCGATCAATTTACATCATGTAATATCGGATGCATCAAGATTAAAAATTTTCAACGGAAAAGATTTCGCAAATTAAAAAAGCAAATTCCACTAGGAAAATTTTTCGTGTAAGTAATAACGGGAAAAAAAAGTTAACGAATATAAAAAGGCGAAACATTTCAATTGCGATCTAAGTTTTACAATCTGTGTGAAGTCGAAACAAATCACAAAAAAATGAACAACATTCTGTTTGTTTTGATCGTCGCTGTTTTGGCCATCGTTGCGTTTGTGGGAATGCCAGCGGTCGAAGCCGGATTCCTCGGATTGGGCGGATTATATGGTGGATATCGCTATGGCTATGGCTACCGCTATCCTTACTATGGTGGTTATGGTTACGGATACGGCCGTTAATTATATTCGAACTCATTCTTGTTTAAATATGATTTATTTTGTTACAATAAATTCTAAATATCKTTCCTTCTACTTTATTATTTTATTAATAAAAACTTAATMTACATTTGATTAAAATATGAGTTGAGAACTTGTTAATTCAATCAACATTTTTGTAAGTAAATTCTTAATAAAATTTAATTTAAGTAATTTCTGTAATTTAAGTATTCTATAATTTAATTTTAAGTAATTTAAGTAATTTAATGTAAGTAATTTCTCATGAAAATAAATTAAATAAACTAAAACTAAACTTGAACGGCAGCCTTATTTCGTATAAAATTGAATTATATCAATTCAGAGGCAATAGGGTAATTATGAAATGCATTGTTCTTACTCTCTTTTGAGATCATTTGAAATTTTAATTTTTTAAAAATGCGCCACTATTTAAAAAGTTCTGCAATATTGACGTCAGTATAAAAATGCGGCAATCATACACCAATCAAAACTTTATAATGAAGAGCGTCTCAAAACAGTGAAACTAATTAGTAAAAAGCTGTTTTAAAACAGAAAGAGTTTTGATTTGGTTTGGTTTCTTATTGTTTTCATTCTTCAGCAAAGTGAAAAGTCAAAATATTGTGAAACCAATTATTTTTAATTGAAAATGTTGACTAGAGAAAAAGTTTGTTTTATTCTGTGCCTTTTCCTTTGCTCGTACCAAATTATTTGGACTTTGAATGATTACTTTCAGTACAAAACAACTACTGAAATTAGCGTAAGTTATTTGTCTGAAGATTACTTACCCGCGTTTTCTTTTAAAATATCAATTGATGATATACTTTCGAAATCTGGAAAATCAAGACAAATTAAAACGAAGAAAGGCGATAAATTATTTTTTAATGAAAAAACTTATTCAAAGATGGACTCGTTACTTTCGATTATCAAAGGTAAAATGCAAAAGCACCTAAAAATCAATTGCTATCGTGATAAAGATCTTATCGCTGCCGTCAAATGCAATGAGCAGCCAAAAGTTTCATTCACTCAGAAGGATGTGTTTTTCACATTTTTTGAGAATAAAAAATTTCAAAATTTGTCTTATGCTTACGATCCAAAATTTGAAAATAATTGTGCAGCGTTCATAATGAATACTAAGTCAAGAATCTGTTTTTACGTTCATTCTCCGCATACTTACACCGGATTAGAAAAGAGTTGTCAAGAACAATTACCCACTTACGTTTCACTTGCTTTCAAAATAGAGACTTTAGTAATAAATCGTATCTCTAAACCTTATGGTGATTGCGTCGATTATAACGACCATCAATTTACGTCTAGAGACCATTGCGTAAAAGATTGTGTTTTAGAATTTACCATAAGCAAATGCAAAGCATTGCCTATTGATACTCGAATATATTTTGAGGAGATTGCTTTCAATCAAAATTTATCGTTTGTCAAAAATGAATCTTTCTATGAAAACGTAGTGAGATTATGCGAGGAAAAATGTCTCGAAAGATGTCAATCGAAAATATTCAATTTAATCAAGTTTGATAGCTACCCGAATAATTATTTAGCTCTTTTTATTCATGCTCCGCACAAAGAGCTTTTCATTGAGAGCACATTGGTTCCTGTCTCGGATTTAACAGACTTGATTATTTACATTTGTGGAGCAATCAGTCTTTGGTTTGGCATTTCTTTTTGGCAATGTTACGAGTTAATTGAAACAAAGCTTAAACAAACATTTGAAAATAACGAAATTTTTTTGATTAATGTGAGTGATGAATGCAAATTTTATATTGCGTACTTAGTAAGAGGAGGTAAGACGCGATTGATGATTTAACATGAAAGCGACTTATTCTTTCTATTTCAAAGTGCGCCAAACAAAGAGATTGACAAAAAAGACTATCATATTGAAAATATTTAAAGTATTTGTGATTATCGCTTTTCTATGCTTGAGCATAAAATTAAGTTTAAATGTTTTTGATAATTATTTTCAATATAAAACAATTGTGGAAGTTCTGATCACCAAACCCGAAATCGATTATTTGCCCGCTGTTTCTTTCAGAATAGAAAATCTTTTTTTCATTAACAAAACTTTTGTACGACATGAACACCCCGAATTCGTTAAAGGAAAAAATATCGACAATAAAGCGATGAAAAAATTTTTGAACGATATGAATGTAAGCGTGAAAAGAATTGCGAAAATTTTTAAAACTTCAATTATACACAAGTGCGTAGCGCATTATGTTGGTAAGAAGGATATTCAAAATTGCTCTGACATTGGTGAAGTACAAAGTTTTATACGAGGTCGTCTAGTGTATATGACGTTGTTTTTAAGAAGTCGCAATCGTAAAACTGATGAACAATTTATTTTCAAGCCCGAAGATAATTCAGTTAATCTTATTGAGATTCATTTAAAACACAAGCATGAAAACATGAGACTTACAAACGTGAAAATAGTAATACACGACTCGGATGATATTTCTTCGTGCATTACTTCGAAAGAAAAGTTTATCGATTTCGGTAGAAACATATTAAGCTTTACGAAAACAACGATTTTATCGCTGAAACGGCCGTATTTGACTAAATGTGTTGATTACTCCAAACTCACCTGCAAAACAAGATATGGATGCATAAATGCATGTCAAGTACATTATTTCCCTAAACTTTTTGATGCAACTTATTTTTGGGATTTTTTTCCATTTAATACGAATTATGACTTGAGAAGAACTTATGTCAATAAAAAGGAGCATAAAAAAATCAAAAAGCATTGCGCTCGAAGATTTATTAGCGTTGAATGCGAGAAGAACTTCTACACCATACACCAAAAAGTCAGATATTCATCCAAAAATTTTGTCTTTATAATTCAAAGGCCGTCTGAGACGTATACAACTTTGTACACTTTCAGACCGAAATTTAACTTAATCGATGTGATTATTTACTTCAGCGGTATATTAGCGATATTTTTCGGCATTGACTTTAGAACAATTTTCGATACAATTTTTTCAGCGATACGCACAAATTATGTTATAAATCTGGACCGAAGATATAAAGTATTTATCAAAAATGAAGTTCAAAGGCTAAAATGCGAGTTGTATTTTTTTATTTTTAATTTTATAGAATCAATTTTCATTTGTTATGATCGAATTAAAATTTTCATTTAAAATTAAAAATATTGATGATAAGCTCTGTTCTCAAATGAATGCAAACAATTAATCGAACTTTTTTCTAATGCATCGTTAGTCCAAAATATTAAAATTATTGATTTTTTTTTCAAATTAACAATCATTTTCCCTGAACAAATTATTTTCAAATATTTTCACATCGTTTCAGTGCAAATGGAAAGAACTCGACATTTTTCTCGATTATGGCAAAGTTTAAAATTTATTCATTTATGCGTTTTGGTTTCACTAACGATCTATCAAATTTCTGAAATACACGCAGAATATTTTGCCCGAAATATGATCGTTAAAATCACATATAACAATATGAACGATATTCATTCACCAATTGTGTCTGTTTTTTTCGCCTATTCAGACACAATTAACACTTCTGCGTTGAAAATGGATGGTAGAAAGATTAACAAAAATAATTTGATGAAATATTTGAGGAATGATATAATTAAAGAGTGTGAAATATTCTCTTACTACGATAAAGCTATGAAAACTTGTTCACATAGTATTACTGCTGAAAATTTATTCTGTTTTACATTTAAACCGAAACAACTCGATAGAGTACATGTCGTTAAGACGAACGAAAGAAAAAATTTGATTTTTAGATTAAAGACTAGAAAATCAGAGTACGGAAATTACTTTTTATTGCATCATAACACAGTGTCAGCAAATTTTTGGCTTCATGAAGCTTATTATCACCCTTTAAAACTATCACATTTAAAAACTTTTACCTATTCAGCGATTCAAGTGAATTGGCTTCCTCCACCATACGCAACTAATTGCATTGACTATGAAAAAATTGGTTTCCGAAATCGTCAACACTGCATAGAAGAATGTCTTATTGATCAAACAATGACAAAATGCAATTTGCCACCTCAAATTGTTTTCGTGAATTTCACAGTTGGAAATAATTTATATCGCAAGTCATCACTTGAATGAATGCTGGCAAATAAGATATTCGAAAAATGTTATGAGAAATGCAAAAATCGCGATTGTCATTTTACAAAGTACGAGATAAAGCAGCTGAATAGTCAGAAAATTCAATGCAAACAATGCGCTAAAATGATCATTTATAAATCAATCAACGAGCTATTCGTTGAGTACACGTTCACACCCCAGCATACAATTTTAGACTTAATTCTCTATATTGGAAATACAATTGCTTTAAATCTAGGAATGAATGTTTATGCTTTTTTGGTTTTGAAACGAAGGAGAGTTACGATTGAAGGCAATATTTCTAGTGCGATGCAGAGAGAAATAAGAAAAGAAATTAGGAAGAATTTCAGCAAAATAAAATAATTTAAAAACGTAAAAAAATAATAAAATAAAAATTTTTTTGAAAATTCATTTGATTTCAGTTTCCAAGTTTTTTCATTTTAATCATTTTTAACCGAATTTTAATTGCTTTGAGGTGCAAGGAATTTATTAGGGAATCATACAAATGAAGGTTTACAATATCTTAAATAAAGTAAAATATAAATTGAATTTTAACTTCATTTCAATTTCAGGTGAAGAGATCAACAGAAACATTTGTTAAAATTTTGTGAACAAAACTTATCATAATTATAAGAGGGATGATTTTAAATTAAATTAACGGCCGTATCCGTAACCATAACTACCATAGAAAGGATAGCGGTAGCCATAGCCATAGCGATATCCACCATATAAGCCACCATATCCGAGGAATCCGGCTTCGACCGCTGGCATTCCGACAAAGGCAACGATGGCCAAAACAGCTACGATCAAAACAAGTAGAATGTTGTTCATATTTGAGACTGTTTCGATTTCACACTGATTGTAAAACTGAATTCTGAATTGAAATGTTACGCCTTTTTATAGTTCTAATGTGAACACATTTTCCTGTCATTTCTTGTGCTCAAAATTTTCCACTGTTTCCATCGATGTTTGAAATTTTTGAATTTGAATTTGCGAAATCTTTTCCGTCGAACCATTTTTATCTTGATGCACCTGAAACATATTGATAATAAACAAAGGAAGTCAGAAAATCCAGAGTTAATTCAACAAAAAAAAATGTTTTATTCGAGAATAAATAGAAAAATAATATTCAATAACATTTAACATTCTCAGTAAGTTTTCCTTCCTTCGAACGTTAAGAACTACTTACGCATAATGGTTTACTTTGCATGATAATGAAGTTTTTTGTTTTTTGTTACAGTTTATTGCCTTTACACAAACTGATCAATTTAATAAGCACAACTTTTTGACTTTGATATGCCCTAATTTACATCAAATGAACTTTTATCATTATTTAAGAGATCCTCGTAACTACATTTGTCACTCATGATTTTACATCTGGTTACAGTAGGCCAGCTGGTCACTTCTCTTTAGTTTATTTAATTTGTGATGAAAATATCAAATTATAAATAAAATTTAATCATTTTGATTAATTTTGTGATTAATAAAGCTTAAAATGCGACTTATAAGAAGTTAAATGGATATAAAAATTATATCAAAAATTGACATTTTATTTCTTACGAAAATTGATTTAAACATTTTCCTTTATACTTTTAAAATCCTTAAATCACAATTGACGTAAATATTTGCGTTTTTTTTTCTCTTATGAAGTTTTTTCCGTCGAAAAGTTTAAGTTAAAAACTTCAGGAAAGAACGTCAATGAATGATTAGAGTGAAGCGGAAATAGCCTCAAAATCAAATTTGCTTTTGAATGATAAAATTCAAATGAATTCAAATTTTTTATTCTATTTAATCTTATGTGTTATTTCTGTTACATTAAGTTTTTATTCTTTAATCGTTTCTTTTAAATTGTTTTTACTCATATTTCTGAAAAAAAACATTTAAAAACATTAGCTGAGGTTGTGATTTTAAGTGAAGAGTAACGTAATAATGTCTTCAATTAGATGCGCTATGATCGTGTAGTCCCACATTTTTTGAAGCTTTTCTTTGCTACAGGTGACCGATTTAACGAATTTCGATCGGATTTTCTTTTTTTATAAAATAAATTTTTTAAACTTTATTTTCTATTTAATTTTCTATGAGTAAATCGGACACAAAAATATTTTTTATTTTTTCAATTAGAAAATTTTAACAAGACATAAACATGAATTTCTTCGAAAATACTTTTAAAATGAAAACTTTTGATTGAAATTGGAGACAATGTTCTCAATAAGCATTTAAATCAAAAAAAGTTTCGCAATATAAAGTAAGAAAATGAATAAAAACTTCGCATGAGAGTTATTTGTACAATTAATCTTTTAATGTCGTATTTGTATCTTTGTCCCGGCAAAGTTTTGATCGAAAAGCCTGTTAACCTTAAATGGTTTTTTAGCAATTTTGTAGTTACATAACAATTTTAAAAAAATTGAAAGAAAATTATAAAAATTCACTGAATAAAAACAAAAAATTTACATATTTTCGGAAATTTTGGTTAATTCTTATCTTTAACATTGTTCATTTGAAAAAAAATTGATTACATTCAATATTTCATGATTTAAAGCGGTTTCTTTATGACAAAAATGGCAAAAAAATTGAATTTGTTGTTTGAAAAAATTTTTACATACACGACGTTCAAAAGAAATTATTGACCTCACGAAATTAAATTAAATTCAAAAAATTATTTTTTAAAAAATAATTTTATTTTGAGATTGTTCTGACTGAAAAAATGTTAAGAAATCAAACTTAATTATTGCGTTTCAATCAATTTTTAAACTTTATTTAAATTACTTTTAGGTGAAAGGAACATGGACAAACAATAAAAACTTTTGTAAATGAAAATTATCGTATTTTAAAAAAAGCTTTTAATTAAACCATAATTAACGGCCGTATCCGTAACCATAACCACCATAGTAAGGATAGCGGTAGCCATAGCCATATCCACCATATCCACCATATCCGAGGTATCCGGCTTCGACCGCTGGCATTCCGACGAAGGCAAGAATGGCCAAAACAGCGACGATCAAAACAAACAGAATGTTGTTCATTTTTTTTGTGATTTGTTTCTGTTTCACACTGACTGTAGAACTGAGTTTTCGCTATTGAAAACTTTCTATTTTATATAGTTCTAGTCGGAAAGCAGTTTTCCTGTCACTACTTACACTCAAAATTTCCCGAGATTTTTGTTAGGATGCTTGTGGTTTTTTTTTTGTAATTTGCGAAATATTCTTTTTTTTGTCGAATATTTTTAATCTTGTCACATCCGATGTTTTATTGATTACAATAAATAGAGGAAATTAGAAAAGCTATTAAAAATAGGCAAATAAATAATAAGAAAATAAAAAAATATAAAATATTTTAAATGTTTAAATTAATGAATAGCAGATTTTTACTTTGATGCTTACGAAAATTGTGCGTTTTGAATAAGCTTAAAGATCGCTTAGAACTTTTGCTAAGCAAAATGAAGGATTTTTTAAAAAAGCAACAAGATATCGCAATAATCCTTGTACAGCAGATATGAAAAGTTAGTTTTAAAAAATATTATAAGCCAAATTAAGTCAAAAAGAAATTGAATTTTTCATGTTTCATTAATAAAATGAGCTTTTATCGTTACAATGAAATTCGAATGTTTGTTATCGCTTTGATATGCGACAGGAAATGGCGAGGTCTGAAATTTGCTGATAGACACACTGAAAGCAAACAACCGCCACACGAAACGACTTTCACTTTTCTGATACAATGTAGAATCTATCGAAATTGAAAATTCTGTTCTAAACACACTAGATATCTAAACACTCAACGGTAGAATATTCTTGAATTCGTCGTTTTTCATTTCTTTTCTTTTCGAATTTTTTTAGATTAGAACTTCAGCTAAAATTTTTCGTTGTATTCTAGAACATTTCTTAATATAATAAAAGAAGTCCCACTGACTTAAAACATCTTTTAATAAAAACACTTGCAGAAATATCGCAGTCATTATAGTTAGTGACAACAAAAGTATTGCTTTTGACATTCTTTCGATTTAATTAAAACAACATTTTAATAAATTGATAACAGTGCCAAATTTTACTTTTAAGTGCGTCTAAATTCTATCGCGAACCCTGATCAAAATTTATGCGGTGACAAGATGAGTTTGTATGACCTACTCAAAACAAACATTTTTCTTAAACTTTTTTTTCAAGAGTAATTTTCAGAGTTTTACCTAGTAATATTTGTTTTTCTTATAAATAATTTATTTTTGATTCTAGATGACATAAACAAGTTTACTTTTGAATTGATGTGAGTATGAATCTCAATTTCAATATCTCATAATATATACACAAACATAAAAAAATTCAAAAATAAAATTCTGAAAAATATATAAAAATGTTTAACGTAAAAGATTTCGCAAATTGGAAGCATCATGGATTTTGAGAGAAAGTTGCGAGAGAAAAATTTCTTTTCCGACTTGAGCTATAAAAAGCCAAAACATTTTAAAAGCGAACTCAATTTACAGTTAGTTTAAAACAGTAAAAATCATTTAAAATTAGCAACTTTATTTTTGCTTTTTTGCTTATTCTTATCTCTGAAATTTAAACATGATTTTTATTGCGACTGTAGATGATTGAGGAAAAGTCTATCTCTACTCGATTAAGTTTGTTGACAATTTTTTAAAAGTAAATTTTATCAATTTTTAGTGAGTGGCATCAAAAACCTTGTGAGTAGTTTAAAAGTTTTGAATCAATTTTGCAAACTTGTTTGCTTCTCTCTTCAATCAAAGTTTACGTTTGTTTTAAGATGTGTGTGAAATCACCTCCCGTAACGAATTATCTTTTTTATATTTGCTCAAATAATTGCTTAATGCTATCAAAACAAACATTTTTTGTACTCAACGTCATTTTGTTGAACTGAAAAAGGATGTAAAAAATGGATTAGATAATTTTTTTCACATTTTTTTCACAGTTTTACTAGTAACTGCGAAACACGCAAAATTTTTGCTCAATTTTAATTTGAAATGCATAGCGAAATAAGTTCAGCTTGTAAGTTAGAAATAATTTCACTTTGCTCACGCTTTCTAAATGAAGAATGGAACGTAAATCAAGTGACTGTTCAAAGAATAAAGTAAGTGAATTTACTAAATGGAAGATTGTTGAGATAAAAAAAATCGAATTCAATCTTTTTTAATAATCAAATACGTTCAAGTTTATAACGAAAAATCAACAATTCAATGTTCGTATTTTATCAAAGTACAGGAATTGCGAATAGCACCTAATTATGCTCAATTACAAACGCTGAATCAAATGCGAGGAATTTGTCACCGAATCAAGTGATTGTACGAATATATGGAAATGATGAAATGAATGCTATCGAAGCGTACAAAGTTTTATATAAAAAACACAAGTGCGAATCTGCTCAAGCTATAATTTTCGAGAGATTATCGCAGGTAGGATTGGCACCAAAACTTTACGGCGTATTTAATGGCGGAAGAATCGAAGAGTACATACCAGTGAGTTGAGATTAAAAATTTATTGAGAAAAAAACGCTTTTGATTATAGAGCGAATGTGCAACGATTGATGATTTAAAAGATGTTGATATGAGTTTGGCCGTAATGCGTAAATTAGCGAGGTTTCATTCGGTAGATTTACCATTAGAAAAGCGTCCGATAAGAATGGAAAGAATTTTTGAGGCTGAAAAATTTGCACACGAACTCGAGGAGCCAGACATTTCTCAATACTCACCCGAGGACCAAAAGCGTATAAGAGAAATATTTAAGTTCGAGTGTGAAAAAGAACTCATTTGGATAAATAAAGTCATTTCTCGTGTAAGCAATGGTCTAGTATGCACGCACAATGATTTGCATCAAAACAATATTCTTCTCAAGCATAATTACAACACTTTAGACGACCGAGTTGTGCTAATTGATTATGATTCGGTGTGTTATTTTTATCGAAGCTATGACATCGCTTCGTTTTTGCGATTGAGAAGAACTGTCATAAAAATGAATGGAGTTAAAGTTAGTTTAAGTGAAGAGAATTCGGATGAATCTTCTAATTTGATTTTGATGCAAGAATATTTGCGAGAATATTTAAAATTGAACGAAGATAAAAGAAGCGATGAATTCAATACTTTTGATCATTTACAAATGGAAGTCGATGCGTGTGATTTGTTGTTTTCTATTTTCTTTGCAATCATTTTCAAGATTCATAGAATTGAGAATACCTTCGGTATTCCTGTGGTAAGTTTACCTTTATTATATTCATTTATCTAATAAAATGATGCTTTTGTTAATAGAATTATGCATATAAATTCGTGGCAGACTATGAATCAAAGAAACAACGATTTCTTGACAAATACGATCAAAACATTTAGACTAAAAGTGAATCTTTCACTTTTTAACTTTAAATTTCACTTCCGACTTTAATTAACTTGAATAAAAATAAATTTTCATTTTGATGAGTTTACAAAATGTTTTATTTCATTTCATTACGCCGAACTCAGGAAGTGTCAAGTAAGCAAACTCAGAAGCGTGATTTCTAATCGTTGCGTCTAAGAATTCATCGCCGTTGACCACAAAATTTGCTAATGAGAGAGTAATAAGAGGAAATATAACAATTAAATTCATTTTTCTTTTTAACTTTTTTAACTGTTAATTTTGTGATTCGCAACGCTTTTTATACTTTTAATGTTCATCTACGTCAATGCTGATTTGTCAGAATTTTTTTCGTGTTTTCGATTAATTTGATTTTTATTCTTGGAATTGATTTTAAGCTTTTTAAAATCTATGATTAAATATGAAAATAACAGAAACTCTTTCTAGAAGTTTTCTTAAAGTCAGAATCACATTTTGCGACATTTTCAGTGAATGTATTACAAATATTCTAAGTAAACAGTTTTTTTTTTAAGAACTGATCTAATATTACTTCAAAACAGACAAAAATCAATATTCATTTTTTTCTCAATAGAAATATTCTGCATTGAAAAAACGATTGAAATTTTTTTAAGAATAAGGGTTGAAACTGTTAATTTGTCAATTGAATAAACTGATTTGTCAGACAAAAACAAACAAAGCCTGTTTTTAGCATTTTTTATAATTATTGTAGTCAAACAAACTTTGCTTATCTTGACATGAAACTTTTATACAAAATTTACATTTCTTTTCTCTTTCTTTTAATTTTCAAAGAAATTCGTTGAATTTGACATCAAAAAAAAATTAAAAAGTAAGAATATTTGCGGTTTAAATCGATTAGATCTTCTTAAATCTTTTATTTTGCATGCGTATTGCCATTTTTTGAATTGATTAATTAATTAAAACTAATAAATTTTTTTCTTCTTAAATTAAAGTTTTTTATCTCACAAGTCAATTTATTTAATTGATGAATTAACCATTTAAAACTTAATTCTTTGAAAAGGGCTCAATCGTTTTGTATTTAATAAAAAATATTTCGATTGAGAAAAAAGATTAAAATTGATTTTTGCTGCTTAGATACGCTC
>NCKU01004475.1:0-12212 GCA_003675995.1 Dinothrombium tinctorium | reverse complement strand
TAATTTAAAATGTTTTTAATTTCAGCTACTTGATTTAATATCTCTTCGATTTGGTTAAGTAATCGAATTATATTTTAATGATTAGGAAAATACGTTGCTTTTAGATTAAAGTAATTAAAATAATTGCTTAACTTCACACAGTGGAGAATGATAATCGTAAAAAGTTTTTTTGCGCGATATTTTTCGTTCACATAAGTACAATTTTAGTACAAGTGCGTTTTTTTTTATTTTCATACTTCGAATTTTATTTTTTGTTGCTTTTTGAATGTAGATCAAGAAGGTTCTAATTGCTTTAGTGACAACATATTTTTATAAAAATAAATTGAACTGTCAAACTGTCGTTTTTATGCTTCTTATATTTAATATATAAATAAAAAGTTCCAATCACACTTAAAACGAAATTATAAGCTTATTCATAAATAATTTTTTTCATATCGAATTCAAAAATCTTGCCACGAAAATTTTGTTACACTTTTTTCATTTTTCGCTGTGTGACTTAATTCCGCTGAATGTCATGGTTCATTTAATCTTATTTGCCTCGTCAGACAATTCTTATAATCTAATTACTCTTTGTCTTGTTTTGTTTTGTTGAGAATAATTACTACTGATTTCTATGCTGTGAATTAAGACATGGATTTCGCAAATTTTCTCATTTCTCGGGTGAAAACGAGTTGAATCTAATTTTTCAGTGCCCTAAAAGACCAGTAAGCACTTGAGCTTTCGTTGCTTTTAACAATGAAATAAGTTAATCAGATAAAATCAATCTCTTAAGAATATTAAGAATTTATATTTCAACAAAGACGAAAATGCAACATTCTCAACATGTCAATGAAATGAGCTACTTGATATGTTGTTACTAGAAAAATACTCTAATTACGGTTAAATAAAACTTTTCGTTGTTTTGTCAAGCACTAATGGGTTAATATTATACAATATAGCTTAAAATTGAGTTGAATTGATGAGTTTTAACATTGCATGCTGTAATGGTGACAAATTAATATAATGAAAAATGAAAAAAAAATTCAATTATCGTAATTTAGTTGTTTTCAGAAAGTCATCTATCGTTAATGACGAGCATTTCATTCACATGCGTTAATTTCGAATAAAATTGTAATTTAATTCAAAAAAGTTTAATGATCGCTTTCTTTATTCAACTACCTAAGGACGTGAATTTGAAGTTGAAAAGCAGCCAAATTTTGTGCGTAATTGGTGCTGAAAAATAGTGAAATTAGGCGCCAAATTTAGTTCAAAAATTCATAATAAAAAATTAAAAAACTACAATTTAATGATTATTTAAGAAAGTATTGAATCAGATAATAAGATATCCTAAGATGAGCTGAATCTCTACTCAAAAACAAATCTGTAATTTCAAGAATATAAAATAACCTTAACTGAAGTAACATAGACCTAAAATTAGAACTTAAAATTAATTTTAATCCTTAATAATTTTAATATTCACATTTCTTCGCGATAAGGATTTGTATGAATGCGATAAATTAAATTTTTTATTTCAATAAATCATATAATTTATTTTAAACTTTTCAATTATCCAAAATGTTAAGACAATTTTACATTGAACATCATGAAAGGGACATTAAAAATAGCATATTGGTATGTTCACAGCAAATTTATAAATAAATACGCAACAGAATGTGTGAATGAGCCTAAATTTTTTCTGCCCATTTTTGTGACCAAAACTTTATCAACTCTCGTAAATATTTAAATATTTGATAAAAACTTAATTTACTGTCTAAAAGTCATTTTTAGCGGACTTCAATTTATTTGTTTAAAAAGTTAAAGTTAAATAAAATATAATAAATTAAATAATAAGAAAAGTGCTTCAAAAATTTAAAGCGTTTGTTCTTGCTTGTGAGGCGACTGATTTGCTGAAAGACTTCTTTTCATTACTCAAGTTTGCATCGCCATCATCTTGAATGAAAAAACTTGCTGAAATATTTGATCATTGAATTTATAAATGAATACGTGGTTCATGAGGTTAATATGATTCTAATATGAATTTTTAAAAATTAACTACCTATTTGAGCTCATTTGGTACAAATTTGTGTGATTTTGGTGATTTAGCGCTACATTGTCGAATTTGGTGAATTTTTAGGACAAATGTTTAAAGAATAAAAATTTATTACGTCATATATATATGTTTTATGAATTCATATTAAAGCAAAAAATAAAAAATAAAAATTTTGGTGCAGCACCGAAATTCACGTCCCTAGCTTAACCACTCTCGATACAAAAAAAAGAGAAGTTAAACCAGGATTCTAATTGGATTCTGATTTTTATAGTTTAACTTTTTTTTGTTAAGAGTGAGTAGGTTGAACTTTTTAGATGTCCACTGTATTTTCTTTATTAACTTTAAACCATTCATTTTAAAGATTGAAATTTCAAAGGATTATTCAGTAATATTCGCGAAAAAAACGAGCCATCAAAGACATCAATTAGTTCACAGGATCAAAATGAGCGTGTGAACTGATTGATCTCTTTGAATTAATTGAATAAATCAAAGTTTTAAAAATGTTTTGACTTATTTTCGTGTTAAATACGGAAGAAACATACTATCGTACAAAATGTAAAATTCGAAAAGAAGAATTTCGAATAGAATTTCTATTCGAAATTCGCACGTGGGCAAATAGGAACGCCGAATATATTGAAATTTTAAGGTATTTGTTAAAAATATATAACAGAAAAGTTTTAGGAAATTTTAATAAATTTCAATATATAAAATATTGAGTACATAATGAAGTTTCAAAATCAAAAATAAAATAATTTTAAAATTATAAATGCGAGAGTATTGAATTTTTAAATCTTAAAATGGCAATTTTGGACAAAATCATAATGATGTAGCTCTTATTCAAAGCTACATAACTTTTTATTTATAATCTTATTTAAAATTAATATTTTACTGAATGAACAAAAGACATGATCTTATTAAATTTTGTAAAAATATTTAAATTTTATCCTACAGCGCGTGCAAATAAATGATAAAAATTTGTGCAAGTCCAGTTTGGACGGGTATTACTTACAAAACACGAATACAAAATATGCTTTAACGAGAGAAACTATATAAAGTAATAACTTTAGCAAAATGTGAATGGAGTAGGCAAAGTTAAGGCTCGTGCGAGTATCGATAGGCGATGTTACGATGGAGGCACTTGTATAATTCTTTGAGAACGAAGCTTACAGCTCTTGCCAGAATTTTCTTCTCCCTTTTCCCTATAAAACTGGCATGTTTAAGTTTATAAATTATAGCAAAACATTTTAGATTAGGCTGTAGATTGAAGTAACGAATGAACAAAAGTGGCAAAAGAGCCAAATATGCATTTTGCATAAAATATTAATGCACACGTTTTTGCCTTCGCGCTGTGATAATCCGAATAAACTGGTCATCCTTTACTGACAGGTTGTGAGTTGCAAAGAGCGAAAATGCAAAGATTTATGTTTGTTAATCTTCGTAATCTTCGTACGAAGAATGTTGCACTATTCATATCGGTTGCACTCTGGCAAGTATGCAAACCACAGAATTTAAGATCAGTTTCTTTAGTAGTTTTAATCAGATGTCATTTCAATGAAGCTTTGAATAAAACTTGTCAGCATCAAGCAAATAATTATTGTTTGATGTTAATTTATTTCCTACTTTTAAAAAAAGAAGTCAGATGTTTTGATCTTAAGAAATGTTTTATGAAATTTGGAAGTGAACAAAGTCGACTAAAGCTGGTAATGCGTTGGTTCGCAACGTTAAAAACAATTTTTCGCAATGTATCTAAGTGCAAAGTTTAATAAAATACCATAAAAAATAGAATAGAACTTCGTACTAACTTTTTATCCACGAGAGTTGATTTTTTAAATGAGCATAATGAGTAATATTTAGGTAATGTTTGATCGATTTCCAGAAGCGTTTTTCTTAGAAAATCTTTTCTTTCTCTTTCTTCTATTCGCTTTCATTCTGTTGACTCAGTTAAACGATCGTAACTCATTCTTTTGAATCGATCGTAACGCCTAAGTGTTATTACTTTTTTTTTGAAAGCTTGAAACCCTAGTGAATAATCCTTAAAACAAAAACGCTGATTCACAAAATTGACCCTAGTTATCTCAAAATAGAACTCAGAGATGTTTTAGGTTTATCTAGTAAAATAATGACAGAGTTCATATTATGAGTGAAGAACATTTATTTTTGTGCCAATTATTACCACATTTTAAGTTTTAGAAAATTTTTCTCCGAATTTAAGTTTTAATCGTTATAAAATCTGCAATTAACAGTTTTACAAATGAATAATGTTTAAAAATCTTATTCATTAAGAGTTTACACGCCTTTTCTCTTAGAAGTGTAGATAAAAAATCATTTTTAACAGCGAACTTGGGATGGACATCGAGCGAATGCTCATTTTAAAAGATGTTTCGATTATCACTCCACGAATCGATTTGGTTATTTGCACAATTATAACTTTTTAATTAATTTTAATGCGCCTCTTCCTAGAAGCGAGCCATTCATTTCGTTAATTTTGAACAACTGAAAGAGCAGTGAAAAGCTGGCGAAAATTTTTGAGGCCCGTCCTCAGCAGGAAATAAATATTACGCTGAAAGCATAAATTTTTGACAAACAAGAATTTAAATTGCACGCTGCCCTTCGAACACAGAGTTCCATTAAATGTTGCACACCACTTTTGAAAATGAAACTCACTGTAGGCACTTCTTTTCGCAGAACTAGCACCTTTATTTTGCTACTTTTATGAGCTGTTGTAATGGCAAATTAACTATTTTAAAGCCCCTCAAAAAAATCAAAATTAATCAAACAAATGTCTTGGAAAGCTGCGAGATTCAAGCTCGAGAAGCCATTCATTAAATATTTCACGCGAATTACGCACGCATTCGCCCAAACTAATTCGTTTCAAATTGGTCAAACTTTGAATCGAAGTGAAAAATTTTCGGCAAGAGAATGAAAAAGTGAAGAGCGATGTTTATAAACGTATAACGCGTAGAACTTGAAATAAAAAGTGAGGCGAAAGCATTTTAGATTGCACTCAAATTCAGCTGCGAAATGGTTCCTTTTGCTTTAATGGCTCGTTTGCAATGAATTTTTTCGCCACTTTATTGTTTTTGTCTGTGTTAAAATGCCTGCGAATACTTTAAACATTCACTTTTAATGCTCCGCAAGCGATATTTTATTCATTGAATTACAAATGAAATTTGTTTTCGAATACTATGTTAAATTCTTTGTTTCTAAAATTAATTTCAAAAATTTTCAATTATTCGCAAATGAATAAACTTTTGTCGAAAATTTTCTAAAATTACTTTCGATCGTTTGAATTCTGCTCAAAGCTAGAGAATTTGGTCACGTTCAATATCGCATTTGATCATGCGGAATTGATAAGAGAGGAGTGTGTGTGTGTGTAACGCATTTTAAAACAATGCTTCCTGATAAACTTGATAGAAAAAAACTGAAATCCGATTGCAATCTGCCGCATTAATTAATTTTAAATATTAAGTAGAGCTTCATTCATATTAATTTGGCATCTTTGCTAGTTTTTCAATTTATTTCGCTGATAAGACAGCAAATTAATATGCACGAAGCTGTGTTTAAAATTGGCACATTTTTTCACTCGAAAGTATATTAAACATACAAAATTAGGCGATGTTTGCGAAAGCAAAATAAAGTGATTTTGTGAAAGTGCGAAATTTAGCGAAAAATTAACAAATAAATAAAATACAAAAGGATATTGCATTTAATTTAAAACAATGTTTATTTTTCTCGAAAGTAAAGACAAAAGATGAAAGCATAGCTGAAGAATCGCTTCCATCGATTAGCCCCGAAAGCGATGTCTCTCATTCTTCATTGCCGTCGCTTGAATTGAGAGAGGAAAACAGTCCGTTCGAAGAGAATCACACTTTCGGAATTCTTTTCTTTTCGGTTTGCTATGAAAAGAATAAGAAAAGGTGAGCACGAAAACGAGAAAAGTGTGATTAAAAACGATGTGAATTGCGTGATCAGATTGGTCGTACATTTGGACAGAGTTTGTGATTTACCAACAAAAGGAAGAAAGAAATCGTATTCAACGGTGGCCAAGCTTAATTTGCTTTCGTTGAAACGTACATCGAATGGTTTCGTTTATAGCATAAACAGCGGTAGTCCGCAGCTATCGCGACGGACAAAAAACGCAGCGAATCCACACTTTCACGAAGACTTTTATTTTACGGTTGACAAGAAGACGTTGAAAAGCAGCATTCTCCGAATTTCAATATACGATTGCGAAAGAGAAGGACGACATTCGAATAAGTAAATGCTCATTGTTTTTCGCTCGCATAAATCGTCGAAGCGATGCCTACATTTGTCGCTCTATTTGTCTAACATTAGTTCACTTTGTTTCACAACAATATTAACACCACTTCAAAATTTACGCTTTTCTCTAGCAGCGAGTTTTTAATTCCCAAGCGTGTTCAACTGCATTAATAATTTTGACACGCAACTATCTCGCGGCTTAAAACTTTTAAAACGATAGAAAAAAACTTTTCGATGGCAGCATTTTATTCGCATTCTTTTCCTTTCACTAAATCCGCTTTGAAATGTGAAAAGTGAGCGATGAGAGTCTATTCTATCACAAACTCAACAAAAAGTCGCTTCGCAAAAGCCATAAGTGTTGAACATTTAAATCTTTGCACTCAATGGAGTTGAAAGTAATTCATAATATTTTACCTTTGAGAGGTGAATTTGATTTTAAAAAGCTTTTTATTCCTAAAAGCGCATGTTGCGTTAAAACGCTATTTAACTACTTTGCAGCCCAGTTTATTCAATGCCAATTGGAAACATTTTACTCGATCTCTCCGATGTTTACAAAAACCAAGAGACAAACAAATATGAAATGCCTCTAAAAAGCGCGTCACTTGTAAGTTTTCTTTTGAAAGCAACTGTAATTTAAACTTCACATTTCGCTCAGCCCGTCCATGACAATGCATATCTTTTGGTCTCACTTTGTTATCTCCCGTCGATGGAACGACTCTCAGTTGGAGTTTTACGCTCGAGGAATTCGCAATTCACTCATTCGCTCGATTCGAAAGGAAATTTGAAAAAATTAAGCTGCGGTTTGTTTCAATTCACTCGATCTCAATCGCCATTCTTTATTGTGCTTGTTATGCTTGCAGATAAAATGGAGTCGTACGCGAAAGTAACTTTAATGTGTGGTGGAGAAAAAATCAAATCGATGAGGAGTTCGACTATCACAGTAGCAACAAACACTGACCTGATTTACAATCAAACTTTCGGTTTCATCGTTCCTTCCGATTTTCTCGACGAAACAACTTTGATCATTGCCATTTGCATTAAGAGTCGAATCAAGCCGCGCGACGTAATCGGTAAAGTGATTTCAGGGCCTGTAGATTATTCATCGAATGATAAAATTACGCATTGGGGTCGAATGCTCGCCGAGCCGAGACCAGTGACCGAGTGGCGAGTGTTACATTTATGAGATACTTTTTATCAGCAGAAGTTGAGAGAAAGAATTTGCCTAAAAGCCGCTCACTCTTGCGAATTCGGTGCGAGAGCGATTTTTATTTAATGCTCTCAGGATTTTTTTCTAAGCACTTCCATTCATTCGGTGAGATTTAAGCGAATTTTTTGTGTAGCGAACGTACACCGAATGCTCGTTTCTGTTTTTTTAATCCACGATTTTTCAATTGAATGTATAGTGCTTTGTTCCACAATCAGATAATCAGTACAAACGGCACTTTTTCGAAGTTAGTTTTTTAATTTTCCTCCTTGTTTGGTTTGTATTAATTAAACTGTTTTCCTTTCTCTTTCGTCATTTAAAAATATAGCAAATCGATAAGAATTTTTAACCGAAACATATTCAGCGCAAAATCATTGCTTTTCTTGCCATTCTAACATTTTAAGCGATGCACTTGCGTTGGTGCTCTACCTTTTCTAATTCATCAATTTCAATCAAACGCTAAATTGTGGTTTAAATTTTGTATATAATGTTAGACAACTTTTCACCTAATTAAAAACACTTTAAACTCGCTTTTATTTTCATTACTGCTATTGATGTCATTTTTGAAGATAATCTAAATGCGCGGAGTGTACGCTATAAAGCTGAGCGCATTTGTTAAAACGTAAAATCAATGCAAATGTTTTAATAAGTGAATATCGGTTTAAAACAATTTTTTGTTCATACTCTTCATATGCGTCGCACCAAATCTAATCTACTTTAGGGTAAATATACGAAATTGTGGTTTGTAAAAATTTTTTTATTGAAAATTTTTTCATCGATAATTTAAAAATTGTGGAAAATAAATTTTCGAAATTCAGTTGAAATTAATTAAAAAGAGTTGATCAAAGTAAGTGATTTAATTAAATTTTTAGAAAGAGAAGCTAAAAAATTCAGCTTTTGGTTGTTTTTTAGCTCGCAATACGGATTTGATGAGCCGTTTGCGGGACTAATGTTAGATACCCGTTGAGAAACAAACAACTCAGCACGTTTTTTATGATTTTTCTAGCAAAGAATTTAGTAAAGCTTTTCAAAAAATGATAAAATCACGAAAACGTAATTTCTGCTGCTATTGATGCAGTAAACCTAAAGCTTTTTCGCCATTTTTTAGCCCTTTGTTCACTTAAAAAGCATCAAAAATTGTATATAATCACTTACTCGATGCAATTCGCTCGTTTTATAGCGTTCACTCTGCATTTTTCACATAATCTAAATGATTTCAAACTTTTTATATTTTTGTTTTGTCCTTTTTATCATTTTCAATTCGCATTTAGCTTATTTTAAAAATTGAAAAGTTTTTAATCAAACATTTTGAGTGAAACAAAAATAAAATAAAATTAAGCATTAAAATTGCGATTATTGCATTTTATTGTTTTAAACAATGAAAAATCAAAACAAAATTAAATTTAAACTTGTGTTTGAAGTATATAAAACACTTTCATATCAAACTTCGACAAATTTAAATGTGAAATATGTCCAAGCTGAACTTGCATAAAGTATTATTGCGGTCTCGCGAGTGCACTAGTGATCATTTCAAAATGAGCTCGACCGCAAACTTAATTTCCATTTTCACTTTGTCATTATTTATATTTTCGTCAAAAAGTATTTCTCGACACAAAAATTATCGATAAAAATGTGAGATACTCTAAAAAAATTTTGTCCCTTCTATAGGAAAATTATGTTTAAAAATCATTGAGTTAAAAAAAAATTAATTTCAAAATAAAATTGAAAATTTGTCTCCTAAACGAGTGCTTAGTTAATTCTTTTTGTGTATAATTCGAAGAGAACTTGAAAGCACATAAATTTTAGGAGAAAGATTTGAAATAATCTTTTAAAAGCTATTTGAAAATAAGCAAAAAAGTTTTAAAGAGAGTGGACAAATTTTTTTAAAATAAAGATAAATAAAATGTTATTCAGAAAGTGTCCGCATTTTGCAGCATATGAAAAAATATTTTCAAAAAAGCCAAATTAATCTTTCTTTTTAAAGTTATTTTTATCACAACTCTTTAACTTTAAAACTCTTAAGTTAATTTTTGTGCAAGTTCACTATTATTTAAAAATTCAAGCAAACTTAAATCTAACTTTATTCAACGCTTACTCATGAAAGTTTGAAGACACGCTTTGCATTTTTATTTCAGTTCGTTTTCAGTTTCAACGTTCCAAGATTATTGATTAGCCGAGAGAATATTGATTATTGAAAAGAGCTCGAGTTTCTTTTTCAAATTTTGAAATGAGCAAGAACAAAAAACAATCACAAAGTTCACAAATAGTCTTATTTCGCTCCGAATAAGCAAATGTTCATTTCTTTGTGAAGCATCGATATTTAAAGGCGCCGTTTTTTCGCTTCACTTCTCGAGAACCGCAAGAAACCGCAACACAAGTTTTGATTCGCTTTCGCTGCAAAGCGCTTGCGTTGCAGTGAAGCGCTCGTTCGCGTTGCTTTGTAGCACACACTATCCAAAACTGTAACTCATTCTTTGACCATTTGTTGAACAGTTTTGTCGTAAAAAGAAAAAAACAACAAACAAAGAGCGGAATGTAAGATTGGCACAAAACTTTTCGCTTCTCATAATTTATAGCTGAAGAAAGAAGCGTTTCTCTGCTTCTTCTCTCTCTCTCTCTATTCCATTCTTCGTGTTTAATTGATGAGGGTTTTGAAAAAAATGACGTTTGTTCAGCAAAGAAACTCGAAAACTTTGTTTTCGAAAGAAAACGCGAAAAAACGCTCTTCAAATATGTTCACAGAAATTGAATTTAGCGATTCACGTTCGCAGCCGTATTTCGAAAACGTTGCAAAGAAAGCTTCAATCAACTCGATGTCAAGCAACAGAGTTTTAAAGCAGCTTTCATCCAATGCGATTATGAGCGAACATATGGATGAAGCGAATTCTACTAAAAGCGTCCCAGGTGAGTTTTACTACTTTAAAAGAAAAGAAAAATATGCAAAAAAAAATTAAAATTTTAAGTTATCTATGAAAAAGTCATTTTCTAAAAATCTGTGCTACTCTATTGAGAAAATCCGCATCAATTCTTAATGTGAAATACTTTGCACTCGACTTCTACTTTTATCCTCATACTTTGAGATTGAATAAAATTTTAAATTTTTTTCCCAAAATTAGCTGAAATAAACTAAGGTTGCATATCTACCTATTTAATATGATGAATATATTATTTAAATTTTATAAAACTAATTTCATATTAAAGTATTGTGACATTCTGACATGATTTATATAACGTCAGACTTCAATTTGTGTTTTATATCCCTACAAATAATGAAACTTTTTGAAAAATGTTGACAAAATACAGATGCTCATTGTTTGAGACTCTTTGAGAACTCTTTCGCTCAATTTTATTGCATCGTTTTTATTTCCCATTAATTTTATATCTTCCCCACATATTGCCATATCCATACCACAATTTCCTAAAAATCTTATTTGATACGCACAAATTAAAAAAATGATAAATGATATGCAATTAAATATTTATTTTCTTTAAATATTCATCTGCCAATTAGAATAAGGACAAGACTTTCACTTTAATTACAAGATACTTCGCTCTGGATATAGTGCGAATTTGTTCGCATCTATTTTTTCCTTCGTCGTTTTAATTAAATCCTTCTTTTGTGAATCAAATTACGCAAAAAAGCTGATAGCAATTAGTAGTTCGTAAAAATGAGAATTTTTGTTTCAATTTACATTTAAAGAGATTTTAATATAGAGGTTAAAGAAATAAATGATCTGCGAGAGAGCTTTTGTCATATTCATAAGTAATTTTATCGCAATTGACGCAAACCCTTCATTATATAAATTCTATGGTTTAATTTTTAAAAAATTCAAAATTTTTTGATCGAAAAAATGAAAAACATAGTTCAATTTTTCTTTATTGCCTTGCTTTGTACCAAGCTGCTTATTTAATACTTCGAAGTTATTTGATAATCAATATCAATTCTTTCACTAGTTTCCACAATTAACTGTTCATAAGTTACACAATTAAATCAGAAAGTTGAGGTTGAATTTTTGAAGCTATAAACTTGTTATGATTTCAATCATTTACTTCACTTTGGAGATTTTGTAAAGAATTCATTTTACACGTCTTTACTTCTCTATCATGACCAGACTCATTAAGATTACTTCATTAAATTAATTGTTTGATATGATAAACTTAAGCTCATACAAACGCTGATTTGTCAATGTTTATAGATTTAACAAATTTCTTGCGTAAAAAGAGTTGTTCCTTTAAAAGAAGGTTCATAAATTTTTGAATTTAGTTGAATCTAGTAATCTTGAGTTCAAAAACTTCATTATTTTGAAGAGATGATAAAAGCGGTTTTCAAAAATGCGGTTTGACTGCATATCAAAAAAGCGGAATAAACTGATCTCAACTTAAAAAGACTCCGATTTTAGCTTTTAAACTAAAAGTTTATCATTTTATATATTCAAAATTTTCAAAAACTCTTAATCAATTTAAAAAATAACAAATTCAGAGAATTTTAAATCAAATCTAAGTTTGTCTTTAAAAGCTTGCATATTTTAAAACAAATTAAAAATCACTCGACTTGTGATATTCACATATGTATTCTACGTTTAATTGTATTTATCGTTGATTTTTTAGCTTAAATCTAATTTCCACTCTCGATTATTTCATTTTCCAAATTCTTAACTTTATTTCAGTCAACACCAATAGAAACAATAAAAAAGCAGAAAGAGTAGAAATCGATTAAAA
>NCKU01004474.1:0-12214 GCA_003675995.1 Dinothrombium tinctorium | reverse complement strand
TTTCACTGTAATTCATAAGTTTGTAAATAGTCACTTTTTGTAGGCTTTTGATTTCCACTATTCAAATAATAACTATCCATTGCAAGGTTTCGTAATATTTAACTTTTGCTTGAATTTGAATTAGAAACAGGAAAATATTTTCGATAAATAAGAATAAGCGAATTAATCGCAGTAATAACGCAAAAAAAAAAAAAAATTATTTGCCATTAAAAATTTTTATTTCATTACATTTTTCTTTCATGTTAAATTTTTGCAAAAGAAAAAAAAATGGAAAGAGACTGAGAGAAAATTTATGAAAACGTAAAAAAATGAGAGAGAGAGCTTCAAAAGATTTGTATCTTCATTTTTTTTTTCTTAGAAAATGCAGGTGCACTGCTACACTGGTAACTTAAAAAACTATAAGGTCAAGAATTTGAAATGAGATAGACAAGTTAGAAGTTGTGAAATTTTATGACTTCGTGCTCAAACTTTTCATTTCATTTCATTTCTCGAAACCAAAAGAAAAAAATGACTACCTTGAAATTAATAAAAAAATTGACGTTTCAAAGTGAACCAAAAAAATTGAACAAAATGATCTCTTGGTTATATCGTTGCTTGATATCTCACTTTTTAAATCTCCAAAAGCGACTTTCTCAATAGTTTATTCAATTCTAATTTATCATGATTTTCCTTCTCATCTCTAACTCTAAAATTTTCCTTTAAATTTTCAATGAAGCATATAAAATTAGACTCAAATTAAACAAAAACAATTTGATTTTCAACAATGTCATTACTGTAATTAAAACATAATTAGAGAAATGAAAAAATTAATGCGTAGTAAATATAATTCAAATCGAATCAAAACTTAATAATATCCAATAATTATGTTTATATCAAATCGATTCCAATTCCACATTTGATTTGATTTCACAATCACAGGGCGAGATTAATGCGCGTTTCAATTAAGTTTCAATCTAACGAACTTCGATAGAATTATGTCGTTTGCAAAGATCAGAAGTCGCAAGCTACACGAATCAGAGAGGAAAATTCAAAGTTTGAGGCAAAACACAAACGGTTTTTCTAATAAAAAGTGTGTCATAATAAGTGCTTTAGATAAAAGGACCTTGGCAGTTCAATTTTTTCGCTGCCATCCTTTAACCTTTACTTTTCTGCACTATGTTTGCCTTTAATATTAAAAAGCTTATCACGAAGGGCCTTTTACTTCACTTATCTGCTCTTAAAACAAAAGAGGATTTAATAAATAAACAGTTTTTTATTTATTTCGAGATACACATTAAATCGAATCGGCAAACGAAAAACTATCTTATTCAAAAATTTCAATTAAAATGTGGACTTGATAAAATGAGCATTGATTTCTTTGTTTTAATGGAATTTTTTCGTCCTACTCTGTTTTTACATTTCTATTCTCTTGAATATTCAATTCTATCGGAACTTTGGTAGCTGACATTTTTAAAATGTGTTTTGATTGAAAAAGTTATCTAGTTTTTGAAAA
This sequence comes from Dinothrombium tinctorium, assembly GCA_003675995.1. NCBI lineage: Eukaryota > Metazoa > Arthropoda > Arachnida > Trombidiformes > Trombidiidae > Dinothrombium > Dinothrombium tinctorium. Next base: position 10,722 of record NCKU01004474.1, on the reverse strand, counting down.
TCGAAATTTCGACGAAAATAGCAAAGTAATTTTTAATTTTTTATTGTTTTCAAAAAGAAAAGAAATATTTCAAAAGGAAGCTTTAAAAATGAGAACGATTCGCACTTTTCTTTGTTGAATGAGATAAAAGAAGTGATTACAGAAATAACATTACTTTAAAATTGTTTTCTCAAAATATTTTAGTGTTAAATTCAATTTTTGTTTTTTAAAATTAGGTTAAACAATCAATTCGTTCACATTTTTTTCTTGACACACGTTGTAAAACGGAAAGAAAAAATTTTCCTTTTAACTTCGAAGGGCGAAAATATTTTCTCGATACACCGAATCAAAAATTTATTGATTGCGAAGGAAAGTGAATTGAAACGAACACATTCGGTTTAAATATACGCAAGAATAGCTTAATGCGAACTTTTTAACATTGATTCGTTCCCACAATTGAATTCAATAAAGTAACAGAATAACAATTCTTAAAAGTGCCTCAACCTCGTGAAATTCTGTTTATGTCAATCATTTCGCTTGATCGCTTTTTATCTAAATTCAACAAGAATTTTTAAGTTTCGGGTAGAATTTATATTATAGAGGTACAAAAATCGCTTGTCAGATGAATAGGGAAGGTGATAGTGTATGAATATTACGCCATCTCTTAAAATAACAAGAGGGGGAGTTTTTTTGTGGGGACAAACTAAGACTTAAATAATAAATAATTGTATAAGATATGTTCAGAAACATTTTGATCAATTATACATCTCCATTCTCTAAAAACGCATGGTTCACCAATATGCTAAAACATTAAAAATTTTAAATGATAAAATAATATTTTATCGCAATAAGATGAACAAGATCTACTTTTTGTGCTTAAGATTAGTAATTAAATTGGAAACAAAAAAGAAGTAACGCGCTTTTTACTTTCATTTTTTACTATTGGAAAATAGGAATTGAAAATTTAAAGCGGTATTTTCCGGTTTCAGTATAATTTTCGAAATTGCCAAATTATGTAAAAACCATTACGTTCATACAACGAAATTGCGACTTAGTCTCTCTTTCAAGCAAAAAACGTTTTGCGTGAAATTTTAAAAAGTAACTTGAAAAATTAGTATATCATTTAAGTTAATTGCTGAAAAACTGCGCTTTGCTTTAAGTTGCATAAACTTCTTATTTTCACACGAGATAACGATGAGAGTAACTGCACGTAAATCACCTTATAATTAACACACACTTTTTCTTAAGTGGTGGATGCGATGGGCAAGCCACCGGCTGGAATTCTCGAAGGTGCAGTAACATCGTTCGGTAATTATCACGAATGCGTAAAAGTGCGAGTACCGGATGATGAAGATGAGGACGATGAAGATCTGTTTGCAGAGGAGGAAGACGAAGAAAAAAACAAGAAACCGAAAGAGTTCAAGGAGTTTTTTAGAGGCAAATACTGCTCACTTGAATTTAAGCCCTCTTTACCCGAAAAACCACGATTTTACGGCTTCGAAACAAGACTACCTGCGATACCAAAATTTCCGGAAAAAGAAAATGTAAGAGTAATCAAATTGCGATTTAATATGCACAAAAATATTCTCTGAACAGGTACTAAATACATTCTCACAATGGGCAGTATTCTTAAATTTTATTGCGCTTCGTTTCGACATTTGTATACCATCTTTGTGCACAAAAGACGATTTACAGAAAATATTAAATTTAGGTAATAAAAGCTTGAGAAAAAAGATTTGAAAATTGTTTTGCCTTCGCCTTCTTTAGTGCAAAAATTAAGTGAAGTCCGTGCACGTGTTTTGAGATGCGAGGTCGAAGAAGATACAACGCATATAAGTCATATACAAGTGACTACAATGTATGGAAATAAAAACAAATGGAGATCAATTGAAAATGTTAATTTGTTTTCTTTATAATTAGGCTACTCTTTATAGTTTTATTTTTCTCGTTTGGTTTTCTAACCGTATTCGGAATATGTTTAGGACGATGTAAAATCCAAAGCCCCATAATTAACTTTTTGAAATCTTTAACATGGACCCACGCTTGTCGTGAATTAACGCACACCGAAAGTTATAACAAAGGTCATAAAATTGCACCTCTGTATGGTTTACGATTTATATTCATGTTTTGGATCATTTTGGTTCACATGATGGTCATAGTAAATTTCCAATTTTTTCGTAAGTAACTCTTATTTTTTATGTGTGTAATTTGGTAACTCACGAAGTGTTTTCGTATTGAAATAAGCTCACATTACACAAGATAAATGATTACTATCTAAAGGGGAACATATTCTAGAGAAAAATTTTTAGAATACCTTAATGAATCTCAATTTCAGCTTTTTTTTCCTTCATTCGTATTAAACAAATTTTCGGTAGGAGTTTATCTTAGCGCAGTTAACGTGAATATTTCATAATATAATCATCTTATTTCGCAAAATTCAGAGTTGTGCAATAATTTTATATTCCTGCTATCACAACATTGTTTAATTTGACAGCAATATAAGTTTTAAAACTTGAAAATTTCTTTTTGAAAGGTTAATGGAAATGAATCTTAAATTTAAAAAATTCATTGCATTACACGCACACTATTGTCAGAAGATAGTCAATCAAAATTTTCATTTGCATTCATCGCATAAGAGAAACAATGTTTAATTTGATTTCTAATGAAATAACATAATTATATAACCATAAAAAATAAAATTGAAGAATCGACTTATTCAATTTAGTCAAGTTTCTTGATCACAAGCAAAGCTAAATTAATGCATTGTTTAAGAAAAATAATAGAAAGATAGTAATGAGGCAAAGAAAATTTATAAGCATGTTATGTTCTGCGTGTTCACTTAATTTCTATTCATCTATTTAATGTTCTAAAATCAAGTTTTTATTTAGAGATTTTTTCTTTAAATATTTCACTTTCACTTTTTTCAACATCAAACTTAACCAATAAATCAAATATGATTTGAAATTTTTTATTCATATTTTAATTCTAAAAATTGTGTTGAATAATGCATGATAATGAGCTTTTAAATAAAAATATCCAATTAGCAGTCAACATCAATAGAATTTAAAAATAGAAAATAAGAAGAAATTTTTTAAAAGTTATAAATTAAAGTGATATCAATCTTAAATAAATCATAGGCAAAACAAATAGCAATTTTACAGTAAAAATTTCAAGTTTTTACGCATTATGCGTTAGTCATTTGAATAGTTAATTTGTTTCCAAATGCACAATAATGAAAAATACCATTGCCTGCATAATATATTGCTGAGTTTAATTTTTCATACTATTCAGTTATTAAGCAAAGTTATGACATCGCTTTTTCTTTAGAAAAAATACTTATTTAACAAGTAAGTTCTGAAATTTATTATCCTTAGCTTTTATTTTGAAGTCTGACATAAAATGTAGCATTGATTTCCATATTTTTATTTTAATTCCTTTACCTTTTTAACGCTTTTTTAAAATTCCTTTTGCTATACAAAAGGAATAAAAAATTTAATTTAAGCAAAATAATTTACTTTGAATTGTTGAATTGGTAAAACAGTGTTCTTGAATTCAATTTATTGTTCAAAAAAGTAAAGAATAAAAAATGAATTTAAATACTTTTAAAATTGTTTTCACTCAAATAATTTGTTTCTATTGAAAAACAGGAGATGTGATGCCTTTGAAAGATCTTGCCTTATCATGGGCCGCTCAAATTATGACCAAAAGCGCGCTTCAATTCGAGTCATTAATTATAATCACCGCATTTTGTATTGCTTATTATAATGAAGATGGTGGATTTATGAAAGCAATAAAGCAATTAATTCGAAAATATTTTAGGTAACTTAATATCTACAAGATTAAATTACTTTCTTATTTATCAGCTAATTTATAATTGCTTATCTCTTTCTCGGACACAGAATCATGCCTATCGTAATGGTCACGACCGGTATAATGATTTTATTGCCGTTAGCAAAGAAAAGTTTGTTGGGTGGCCCGACTTGGAATGATTTCGTGCCTCAGCCATCGCAAGCGTGTCAGGAGTATGGCTATATTAACTTATTTTTCATTCAAAACTTTCAACCGCCCGATCAAATGGTATGATGCTCAGATAACTGAAGCTTAATAAAAGCAAAAACTCTTTTTACACTCATAGTGTCTACCACAAACGTGGTTATTTTGCGTCGAAATGCAATTAGCTTTAGTATTCGTGCCAATAATGGGTTTTGTATCGCACTTCAAGCGGTCTTCTTACCTTATATTGGCTGCACTTGTTGTGGCCGGTTTCGCAATCAACTTCTATACGGTTTATCACAATAATCTTCCACCGACGCTGATGTGGACACTTCCTGATCCACAGTGAGTATCAATTCTATAAGTTGAGTGAATTAACGCTAAATTCAATTCAATAGGCAGCGTAATCTTTATTATCGGGTGCATTTCTTCAAACCTTGGTCTCATTTGTCCACTTTCGCGATTGGCATTGCTGCTGGTCACTATTGTCACAACCGTAATCGCAGAAATTACGCTAATTTACCATCGATACACAAAAGCTTGAACTATCAATCGGTTGGTATTGAAGTATTCGTTAATCAAAATAATTCAATTATTTGATCGATTAGGTTGCTCGTTATCTTATTGGATTGATATGCTTTGGAGCTATGTTTGCTTGTATTAACTTATTTCCATCCTGGGTCTTAGGCAATTTACCAGGGGTGAGTTTCGTAATCTGATAATGTCAGTCAAGTTTAATGGTGAATTGACTATAGCCAATTTTATCTGGAGTTTTTGATGGATTAAGCAAAATAGTGTGGTCATTGTGTATGGCGTTTTTCCTCTATGCAGTGACATTGAAAGTCGAAGAGGAGAAGCAATCATTAATAACGCGTGCTCTGAGCAGTAATGCATACATTATTTTAGGAAGATTGACATTAAATGCATTCATACTTCATCCAATTGTGCAAATTGTATTCTTAGCCACACAGCAAGCTCAACTTTTCACAAGCATGATTATTGCGGTATGTATGATCAAGAACTTTGTAAAATTGAAACAAAACTTAATTTCAATCTCAACAGATGTACAGCTTACTTGGGAATACAGTAGTCACATATGCGTTTTCATTTGTTCTGGCTATTTTATTTGAATTACCACTAACTTCGTTGCTAACTGCACGCGATTCATCTTTAGCATACACGCGTCAGAACCAAAATAAGATGATGGCGGGTAACGTGCTTGGCTCTAGTAATATGATTATGCGTAATGGTGACATCGAAATGACAAAAGAAAGATTTTAAATGTGCACAAAAACAAACCAAATACAAAAGCAAAATGATTTTTTCTTCTTTGAAGTAATTATTAAGTGTTTTGTTTAACGAAAACAAATACTCTTCAAGTTGTAATTTAAATGAACATTTCACAATGAAAATGAAGCGATATCATTATATCCTTGTATATTATATAAGATATTACTTCCTTTTCAATGATTGTTTACTTGAAGCCGATGAATTAACATCTTCATTCACACAAATAAGGAAAATACGTACAAATCCAACATTAATTTCGTGTGGTTACTAACATAAAACAGTTTAGCGTTGGTCTTTTACAATATCCACATTATTCATCGAATCTAAATAATATCCGAAACTTTTGATTCGCCTTGATAATCGAGTTTTTTTTTTGTAATGAAAGTTTGTGAATTGTTGCTTTGAAAAGTGGGAACCATTTGAATTTGTTTTAAAGTTAGATGCGTCGCAAACTCTATTGTATTGCATACAATTTTTAAGAAAATATGTTGAATCAATTTCAAAAAAACTTTTTTCGAAGTTTTAAACCACAAAGAATGCAAATATCAATAAATAATAATCGAGTCATGTTAAAAAAAGAAGATAAATAGTGATTTATAGAATATACATTGAAATGGGGATTGAAAATGAAAGAAAACGATGAGATAGAAAAGTTAAATCGATACTGCCATCGATACAGATTTTTCTTCATCGCATTTATTCTCTATAAGTTGTTCGTTTTCCTGTTCTTCGACTTCCATGGCCTGCTTATTGCTTTCAACACATTCATTTTGCATTCCATTATTGTTTACTGCTTTATGCACCAAATCAATGAAATCTTTGTTAAGTTGTCCCGTTTTCATTATATTTTGCAAAACAGAGCCCGAGGCTTGGATTCCGATTACATTAGCTGTCGCTGGTTTTACATTAATTTGATTATTCATTTTATCATCTTTAGATATAGTTTCCCCGCTAACGATTTTGACTTCTTTCGCACTTATCTGTCGGGTTAAACCTTTTGCATTTGTTCCAACTATTGTTGCCACTGGTTTTGATACTTGACACATTGACGTTTTGTTCGCAGGCATAATAATTAAATTTGAGGTTTGAAGTTTGCTTGCTTGTGATGGCTTAAATGTTTGAATTGTAAATGTACCTGGAACTCCTTTTATAGTCGCAGGATTACCAGAACCTTGCTGATAGACGAATGTAGCTGATGAAGTTCCAGAATGTAATTTTAATGACTGTGAAATGGGAATAGTTATTGTTTTTTGGTTGTTGTTTCCTGGGAAAACAACAACTTGCTGCGGAAAAGCAGCTTTTGCCGAAATAACGCGGGTAGCAGTAACATTTGTTCCTTGACTTGATGTTGCTGTTGTCAATGCAGAGATTGGCAAAGAACCAGCTTTGAGAGGAGTTTTGATCTGATAAAGATAAAAAAAATTATCAAATTTTTATGAAATGACTATTTACTTGTAAAGTTTCGATTGAATTCAACGATGAAGTGGAAGATGTCGATGAGAGAGTTCTCAATCCAGATGCAGACGATGTCATAAATACAACTCTGGGGGTTGAAGATGAAACAGTTGTAGTTTGATGAGTAGATGTTGAGGGTTTCGAAACACTCAATGTTTTTGTCGCTTTATTCGAGTTCGAAACGCTTAAAGATGAATTGGAGGAAGAAATAATTTTATTTCGTGCAAAATCGGCGTTTCCTCCGCTATCGGAACGCTTCCTTTTACAAGGAACAATGGTTTCTTTTGTAGCTTCTTGATTCGATTTTGCTAAAGCAGACTGCATTATACTTTCATTTTTTGTAGCTTGGATATTAGCGGCTACATTCGAAATTGAAGTCATCGCAGTTTGTGGCACTAAACGTGGCATCAACGGCACAAGTCGACGGCCCTCAGCTGCCCACTCGCTGTGAGTGTTGTCTTTCGATATGCAGTATGCGATCGTATTTAATTTCTCGTCGTTAACAGCGCGTCGAATTTCAGCCTGATGTCGTTCAATGGTTATACTGTGTAAAAGTAATGAAAAACGAGGAAAAAAAACATGAAAACAAGAATTGCGAAAAACAGGGACACTAGCGAAGCGTACCTCAAAAGATGACAAAGTTGTTGTAAAATTTGCTTTTTCTCTTTGTTAAACTCGCCCTGCGCTCGGAGTGCGGACACCACCGATGAATACGCTTCGAGTTCTAAAATTCGAAAAGTAAAAATGACAATTTTGAAAATGGCACACATTTTTTGTAAAGATTACCCAAACGTCGAAGCATTTGTCTGCACTCGTCTCGACTGTATTCTAGAAGCATAGGCCACATATCCGCGTTCGACTCGTTTTCGTCTATTTTTGTGCTTTTTCACTTTAAAATCGGTTGAATCAAAATGAAACGCGATTAAAACGAGCGTTTTTTCGTCGAATTCACTTTTAACACATTTTTCGAATTTTAGAGAACGCCGAGAAACTATCGGCGGCGGCTTTCGGCGAAACGGCGTCCGCCGAATGTCAGCTAATTGTGAAGAGGGCATAAATTGCGTGATGCAAACCGAAACTCGTTTGTCTGCGTTCAAATTTCGTGAACGGGGCTCAATTCCATGAATCGGTTAATGATTTCCAACACAAAAGCACCGATCGCTTATTGCTTTGATACCTTAAACAACTTTTCAATTTGATCGATCATTCCGTTAAGACGCAGTTGAAAACTTTTTTCAAAAACACAGTCAAAAAAGAAAAATAAGACACCCTTCACAGGATTTGTTGAAAAATTGCTGTTTGAGATCAAGAAGAGACATGAGAAATGATTTCGATTACTTTATTTACCTTTCTTCTACGAGTGCGCAGTCTTTCGGAGGTCTTATTTTCTTTTTGACTGTATTTTGACTTTATGTTACAATATTAAACAAATGAATAAATTTGTTATGAAAAGGTGTATCTCCCATGTGCATTTCTAAGATTGATAAATCTTTGAAAAATAAAATTTAATAAAAACAATGATTATTTACTGATCCACATATTATTAGGTCATTGAAGAGATTTATTGCCACAATTTTCAAAGTGAAAAATAGGTAAACAAAAATTTATAAGTGCGTAAAATTATTAATCCAATTGAGATCGTCGCCAGTTTGACCTAATTGGATTCGATTTAGATTAACTTTTAATATAAAATTTCAAATCTTACAGCTGTATTCTAGTCCAACGAAATCTTTATAAACTTCAGAAATCAATTGTAAAATATAACTGTGATCAACCTCGCCTGGATTCATCGGTGAATCACGCTTCGGTGTTTGTGATATTTGCACATGTCCGATCACATCTTTTAGAGCCTTAATGGAAAATTTAAAAGAATAAAATAACTTTTGCAAAACTCTATGATATAAAGTGTTGCTCACCATAACATTTTCAGTGAAATTTCCGTGAAGTTTTTGCATGTGAAATGAATCAAGCATTACTTTCAAGTTTGGCTCATTCAAAGTATTTACTATATCCTTGCTTTGGTGATAAGATCGCAAATAGTACTTTGGACGAGTCGAGAGTGGTTCGATTACACAGGTTATGTTGTGCGGTGCCATAAACCGAGAGGCAAATTGTAAAAGTTCATAATTTTTGGCTCTAAAAAATTAAATCAAAATTATAAAAGGTATAAAGTGAATCAAATTCACACTTCATTCTCGTTATTTACGTCTTGAAGCATCAAATGTACTTTTGAAACATTCAATGCGATCGCATAGTCCAACGTTTTCTTCAATACCTTCTCTTTGAATTCATCAATACTCGGAATAGACTTGAAAACATCGAATGCTGGTATACTGTTGATAAGCACCCATTTCGGCAGTGTTTCGCGTTTCGATTTACACTCATCAAACGTTTGCTTCCATTCGTCGATTGTATGCATATACGGATTTTGACATTCGACAGCGTCGAGCTTTAAACGAACGCTGTAATTTTGAAAAAGTGAAAACAATGAATGAAGTGAGTGCGAAACGAGAAGCGAACAATGGTCGCATACCTGTTGCAAAGGTGCGCGTATCTGTCCTTTACTTTGGGAATGTCGTGTAAAAGTGTCGATAAATTGAAGCAAAATTTCATTTCTTTTCAAAGCGCAAAACAACAAAACTTTGTTCAGTTTTGCTTTTAAAAAGGGACTTTTGTTAAATCGAAACTGTTTTGGCTCAAAGAACTTTGCACAAAGTTGTGAACAAGGCGTTAGTTTTTTATTTATGGTGAGATAAAATTTTAAATACGCTTGAAACGAATGCTTTTCGTATTGAGCTCAATTTGAACACTAAATTGCTATTGTTTTTTTAATCTCGAAATGAATAAGAGAGTGAGACAATGATAAAAGCACTAATATTATATTTTTTATCATTGAATTTAACTTCAGTTAATATTTTCGCTTTTGTTAATAAAATTTACACGAAATTACACATTGTAGATTCCTCTTATTGTTTACATTTTGATAGACTTTATTTTTGATGGAAAAATTGAGCTTTAAGCAAAAGTTATTTTCAAGTCTATCGAGTGTTTTGTTTTGTTTGTTAATTTCTGAATCTGAAAAAAATAAGCGAAAATATTTATTATTTTGGCTAGTTGTTTGTTATTTCATAACTTATTGAGATCGTGATTATGGAAACCGCTGCAAATGAACTAGAGTGCAATGCACCGAGTTGAATCAGTTAATAATTAGGAAATAAGTCAAATAAAAATAAGGTAATAATTACAATATTCAGCATGTATAGCAATAGTATGCTAGGTCGTTGTTATAGTTGTATAGAGTGATAGTTATATAGGTAAATCCAAAACAATGTGGAACATTTTGATTTACAACATTTACTCATAAAACAAAGTTTTACGATTTAATTATTAAAATAATTCATATTTATTCATTTTAATATCTTAAATTTAATCGACATACAAGGTGCGTGAATTAAAACGCAACACATGTTTCATTTAATATTGTACTGTTTACTATAAAAGGAAAAAGAAAAGTAAAATTCATAATAACAAGCTTACTAGATTGCAAAAGATTAAAAAGAAAGCGTGGAAAACTTATGTAGCCTGTCATGAAAATTCAAAAAATTATCTTTACGAGAAATATAAAAAATGTCTTAACAATTTCACAAAAGAGCTTAGAAATCAAAAATTATTGAAAGAGAAAAAAGTTATTGATAATAGTAAATCAAATATCAAAATATTATACAAATTTATGAGCTCAAAGTTAAAATCAAACATACAATTGCCTAAAATTAAAATCAATAATTTAATTCTCGAGGACAGTCAAGCAGTTGATGTCTTTGCTTCATATTTTCAATCTGTTTATACAAATATTCTAACTTCAGATTTAAAAATTGAATTTTATGAAAGACTCCTCATATCTGAGCAAATGATTAAAAATAAATTAAAAATTATAAATACAAATAAGGCGATCGGAGCAGATGAAATTAGTCCTCATATTTTGAAAAATTGTGCTGACCAACTTTG
>NCKU01004473.1:0-12215 GCA_003675995.1 Dinothrombium tinctorium | reverse complement strand
TTTTTTATCACTACTTGACGTTTGCAAATTAAGAAAATTGGTATTCTTGAAATGATTGATTTAAAATGAAAATAGTTTCTAGGAAGATGTAAAATCAGCTTTTCATACGCTTCCGTTAGTTTCCAGAAATGCAAAAAAAAAATTAATAATAAATGATGCAAAATAAAATGACGATTTATCAAGCTAAATTCACCATTTGCGTATTTCGCATAAAAAAACTTGTGAAAATAAAGTAAATGATCAAAGAAATTTAAATATTGAATTTTTATGAAATAACTTCTAAACTTGGTTCATTTTTATAATAGAAAAATTAGAATTTTTTTGTCAACTTTTAAAAAATTTTGGAATGTTGACAAGTATAATTCTATTCTTTGATATAAAAATTTTGAATAAAAAATATAAAAAAGCTTTTTTTAAAGTAAAATTGGAAAATAACTTTGGACAAATAATTCATCAAATTTTTCTGTGCGTTTTGTCTCGTTGACATTTTTTTTCTTGAACAAACAATAGCAAAAATGAATGAATGAGTGTAAATAATGAGCATTTACTAATTAGATGATGTAATAGAAAACAAATGCAAGCATGTTGAGTTAATGGAATTGAAAAAAATGAAAAAAAAACAACTTACAGCTTGTTAAATTAATTTTGAGTTTCTAGTTAATTTCTATTACTATAACTAGTGAATGTAAAAATTCAATTTATTTCATTATTCTCGAACACAATTGAATACCTATTCACGCAAGTGAGTTCGTATTGAAAATAATTTTTATAAAGGCTTATCTTGCTTTACATTACCTTGTTACAAAAGCCCTTATGAAATAAATGTATTCAATTCTCTTTCATTAATAATTCCATTTTCAAAAAGAAAATCAATATTTGTAGAGAAATTCATGTTACTTTAGTAATCTACAAAATCAATGTAACGCAATGTTGATATTATGTCTATTCAAAGAATATAATTGAAATTTTTTATTTGTCTAATTGCTTTCAATGCGTCTCATAAATAATTTTTATTAAATATATAAACTGAAATTTTTGTTGAAAAGGTTTGAAAAATAAAATTCAAAATTGGTAAGGAATTTAATTTGAAGTAAATGTAAAGTGTGACGTTACAAAATTTTTAAATTTCATTATTTTCTTACGAAAAAAACTTTTTCGATTTGAATCAATGTTGGACTAAAACGTATTTTACAGAAAATTGTATTTTCACTTCGAAACCACCTATTGTCTCAATACAAATCATAATGATATCTTGTTAACTTAACCAAAGAAAAAAAAAATTTGTAGGTCTCTTGTCACAATTAAAAAGGTTTACGAACAATCGAAATAAATAATTCATAAGAGTTTTCTAAACTAGATAAATTAATGTGAAGTATACATTCATAAGCGTCCCATTTTTAAAAATAGTAATTCAATAAAATATGCCAAATATTAAATTTCAGCGGAAAATATAAATTCTTTAGAGTGTTTGCAGCTCTTGTTAGCACAGTTTAAGCAAATGCATAATGAGAAAAAGAATTTTCATTTTTATTCTCAATTTACTATTAGGTAATGTAAAGTTCTATTTTAATGCGAGCATTTGAATACTTTTCATAAACAGTGACTGGATTTCATGTGCCATTTAAATTGACTGATATTGATCAGAAAGATGAAGAAAAATCGCAATGGTGGGATGAAGTGGGAATTTTACCTCTGTCCGTTAATGTGAAAAGAGATATGCGAAAAATTGCGGAGCTTTGCGAGAATAGATATCCGGATCTAAGTTGGAATCAGTGCGTTTGCATGGCCGATTGCTTAATGAAGATCAGTACACAGTTATTACCATGGGAGTCGAATTATATTGAATATTTGTGTTATCAAAAAGTTGGAATCACATGTAATGTTGGTGAGGAGGAACTTAGTAAGCGAAATTCATAATTTAATATTCAATTTGCTTTAAATAAAATCGTAATTGAAATATTACACATATAAGTTTAAGTGTATCCTTTCATTCTAAAAGAAGAAATTCAATATTTCACTAAAGACAAACATCTGCCTTAAAATTTTAATTAAGAAACGACTTTTGTATTGAAAATGTCTTTGCTTTTCTACATCTGCTGCGCTTGTATTTTTCTCAAAGGTAAAAAAAGTAAAAAATGACTATCAGCAGGCTTATATGCATAAGTGTTTTCTGCTCTTAATTTAATCATAAAACATTACTAAGTATTTGCTCGTTGAAATTATTTGTTTTTTGTTTAAAGTATCTAACGTCGCAAAAACTATAGTGTAACAGAGCAAATTATCATTGAGCAGTTAAAGAGTTTAATTGCTTCTTCTTTTTCATTTTGACAGAAGCGTTCACATTTAGATTTAACGATCGAAATACAGGTAAGTAGAAAGTAAGTTTGCAAACACTCATTTTTACCTTTTTCTCTTCTCTTCATTCTTTTGTTAAGAATTCGTTGCTAAATATCCGAGTAATGTGTACACAGCGGCGTTAAATGAAAGAGAAATGTGCTATCCATATGTTGATATTGAAGAGTGTAGTTGTATCTTAAAATGTATCCGTCCCGTGATGCACTTTAGATCAAAATTGCATCAACGTGAATTGAGTCATTTGTTAAGTATTTGTCGCCACGATAAATGCGGCATAAAAGATATCGATTTGCAATATCTTTCGTAGCATATTACAACTGCTCTTTAAATTTAAAAACAACTTGCGTTAAATATGATTGTCCAATCAATAAAAGTAATTTGAAAAACATGTCTCAATAATATTTACTTCGAGCACTATATATTAATTCTATTCTACATTCTTTGACAGTATTAATAAAATGTTTTGTCCAAAGGAGGAAAGGCATAATAGCCATTAAATTTAATATTTCTATGATGAATATGTTCGTCCATTTTTTCCAGTTTATCTATTTCACTTCTTTCTAAATCGAGCAAAAGCGCTTGATTTCTTAAAGTCGTTTCTTCTGAGATATATTTTGCGGTAAACACGTCTATGTCACCATTTCTGATTCCATCACAATATGCTCTGGAAGCGCGTGAAAGAACACATGTCAGTGTGAATATATCAATCGCCATCTGGGTCAATCTGTTGATATCACATTGATGTCTTGAAATATTCTATTATCAAAATGTTAAATGAGAAGCAAGATGAAAAGAGAGATGTTTCGTTACCTTTGTATAACGTAATAAAGAAAATTCTGCAGAATGTTTAAGCACTTGTAAACACAATTCCAATTGATCTGCTTCATGTTGAAGCGATGGATGAAGATATCCTTTTATATCCCATTCTGAAAAAGGCAATTTCGATCTTTTCTGATAATAACTTTTCTTAAACGCGTGCTTAATCATGTACATCGGATAAAAAGGACCAAGATTAAGTTTATGAACATGATCGTTTGTATACGTTCCAAGTAGCTTCATTCCTTGAAGTCCAACAAGGATTCGGTTATGAAGACTTCCGTCAAGAAATGAATCAAGTATATTAATAAAATCGATGAATGGAGATGCAGTCAAAAATTTAGAGCCAAAAACTGTCTGCGCTTTTTGATAAATATCTCTACCGTATTCAACTGCAAGAATTTTACAGGTAGCTGCTTCCAAATAAAGATGTGCACCATAATCTCTATCGAAACAATCATACATCGCTGCTACCATGTAAACAACAGATTCGAGGGCATAAATTTTTCTTGTCATATCACAAAGAAGAGTTTGAACAATTTCACAATCTAAAAGCGGTTTTCTTTCATTTATCAAATAATTGTAGGTAAAATTCAATAAACTTTTCATTTGACCGAGAATAAAACTTGCAGTTGCAACATGTCCGAAACCCTTTGCATTCTGTGCTTTCACTCCGAACTCTTCAGCTGGAAAAATCTCATAGTGTTCGCGCGGCAAAGAAACACCTTCAAAAGTAATTGTCTTATATCCAACACTGTTTTCAACACCTTCATCAGTAACTTTTGCGATCTGATCGCGACGAAGAAGCACAGCAACGACGCCAGGATTAGGTTCATCTCTATTGTCAATCATATACACCGGTCTTTCTAAATCAGGATAATCGGTCGTACGACAAAATACAATATAATAATCATAATCTTGGTTTAAAATACGATTCTTTGAGCCCGAAATAACCCACGAAGACCCATCCGGCGTTAATTTTGCGACAGATTCCCATTCGGGATAAGGAAGCGCTCCTAATGGCAACGAGCGTTCATTCCATGCGAAACCGATTTTTAAATTCGGATTTTGCTCAAATTTCTCTTTAATTGCTTCTTTTAAATTTTCATTTTTAGACTCTTGAATCGTAGCCATACTTAAACAATTTTGTATAATAAGATCAAAGATCAACAACTGCACGTCAGGATTGCCTGCGGGATGAACACCGATGCGATTGAAATAATCATTGTTATTGTTGGCGCTGATTTTTAACTTCTCATTGCGTTGTCGAATACTTTCTTCGACATCGGACGGTTTTAACGCTAAACTCTCGCCCACGGACTCGAGAATGGAAATCGTTTCGGATTTACTTAAAAGCCAAAGGCGATTGAAGTTAAACTGCGCGAGACGCGTTTGCGGTTCGCTGGCGATCAAACCGCGAAAGTAACGATTGATCATTTCGTTTTGCGTACGAACGGCTACATATTCTTTGCGACTGTAGAGAATTTCGGGATAAGTGAGAAAATCAACATCGAAACGACCCAAGAATAGAGAGGCGATAAACGAGAAATTTTTCTGCACTTTCTTCACGCGTTGCAAAACCTGAAGATTAGTGGCGATCGGCTGCGGTTCGACCACATTCGGCAATTCGAACTCTTTCAGTGTGAACGCTTGCTTCTGCTCGCAGAACCAACGAGCGACGTTCGATCGAACGAACAGCTTTCGAAACAGTGTTCGCTTTGAATTCATTTCGCTTTTCGTTCGTTTCGAAAAGGAACACAAAATTCACTTCGCTTTCATTCGGCAAACGCGTGTTCGCGGCGATCGCACGCAAACGACGCGCCCTTTCGCTGTGAACGTATTTTGTTTCGGCTTTCGATCGAAAAAAAGTGAAAATTCGCCGTTTTATGTTTTGAAATTTGAACGATTGTTTCGTGAATTCAAACAGAAGAAAGCGGGCGAACGATGGTTTCGATCGTGCAGCAAATCGACACACAGCATGAAGACATGATTCACGACGCGGTCGCCGATTATTACGGCACTAAATTGGCGACGTGTTCTTCCGATCGAAATATCAAAATATTCTCGATTTTCGGCAACAATTATCAATTGATTGCGGAACTCAAAGGACACGAGGGACCTGTTTGGCAATTGGCGTGGGCCAATCCTGCTTTCGGCACTATACTCGCGAGCTGTTCGTACGATCGCAAAGTGTTCATTTGGAAAGAGACCACTTCGGGTAATTGGGAGAAAATTTACGAATACGCCGGTCACGATTCTTCCGTGAACTCGATTTGCTGGGCGCCGAAAGAATTCGATCTCACACTCATCACAGGCTCCTCCGATGGAGCGATTTCCATTTTATCTTCCAGCGGTAAAATTAAAACTCGCCTCCCCTCTTTTGAAATTTTTGTATATTTTCAGGACGGGACAATGTATGGACCACGAAAAAGATTCCGAATGCGCATTCAATCGGTGTGAATGCGGTTAGTTGGGCACCGGCTATAATGCCGGCTTCTTCATTGTTTTATTCAGAAAATAGTGGAAATAAACCGCCTTTAGTGAGGCGTTTTGTTACTGGCGGTTGCGACAATTTGGTTAAAATATGGAAATACATTCAAGAAGAAGATAAATGTGTGGAAGAACACAAACTCGAAGGGCACTCGGATTGGGTTCGTGACGTTGCTTGGAGTCCATCGATTGGAGTACTCAAAAGTTATATCGCAAGCTGTTCGCAAGATCGTCGAGTGTTAATTTGGTCATTAGATGGGCCGTCGAATACGTGGACATATAAAGTATTGCATACATTCGATGATGTTGTTTGGCATGTTTCGTGGTCAGCAATGGGCAATATTTTAGCTGTTTCTGGAGGTGACAATAAGATTAGTTTATGGAAAGAGAATTTAAACGGCGATTGGATTTGTATTAGTGATACGCATGAAAAAAGTAATTGATCTTAGCGCGAAACTCAATAAATATTTGTATTTTTCACATCGTTTTCATCTTTATGTTTAATTCTTTGCCTTTTGGATCTTGTCCACCACTGGAGCAAATGCTAAACGATAAATAACTAGTAGAAAATTGCGCTTTTTCCATTTGGAACGTCGCTCGCGGACAGGATAGTCGTGCAAACAAAGTTCTCTATAATAAAGATATTAAATGCGATCGCGAGGCCAGACCGTTTTGTATCGAAATGCTTTTATTCTTTTTTATGAAATGAAGTCAGAGCTTTAGTCAAAATAAACGGAAACTTAAGTTGTAATTTGTTTCAATTATTTTAATTTTCAACTAAATTTCTATTCTCAATTTATCCTTGAATCAATATCGTTAAAGCGGAATATGTAAAACTGTACTATCGATAAATAAGACGGTTTATCAAAATTGAACAAAGTGATGTTTGTGATCTAGCGTTTGAATATACAGAGCGTTCAAAATGTAAGTGATACAAAATTAAACTTTAAATAAATTTCAAACGACAAATCGAAAAAACTCGTTTTTTCAAGAAAACAAAGATCTACTTTTCTTGTGTTTGAATGTTATTCATTTAAGTTGTAAATTAATGTCATTTTAGCGGTACTAAAGATTAAATTTAGACAGAAAACGCTTCCATAGGAAAATCATTGAATTTTTAAAGCGCTGAACAATGATTCTAAAAACGAGCGAGAAAAGTATAGCTCGCGAAGATTTTTTAAATAAAATTGCACGAGAAATATTGTTATAAAATTTCGATTAAAATGCCTGTAATAACCGAAGAGCACAGATATCTTATAAAAAATTGGAGAAAATTTCATAAACTTGGGGCTCGTAAAATTTGGGAAAATTTCTTTATAGAATGCAATGCGCGACACTCAATAAGCTGTGTGGCAAAGCTATTAAAAAAGATAGATTTGAACGAAGGGATAAATAATAAAATAAGACCAAGTCGTAAACGAACTGCTTTAATATTGCAAAATATAAATTTCATTAGAAATGAGTTAAAAAATCGTGTTCGACAAGAAAATCAAAACTTAATATCTTTAATCTTTCATTTCTTTGAAAAATTAAATATGAAATATTTTTTATTTCATTTCGTTCATTTCGATCAAAATTTTAAATTTCAAACTAAAACTTTTCACGAGCTTTTTGATTTGAATGCGCTTTACCACATTTATAAATCTTTCATTGTTAGAGCTTTTTTATATTTAACATTGAGGCTCGTGTGCCATAAACTATTGTTAATTTACTCAAAAAATTCATTGATTTTCCTATGGAAGCGTTTTCTGCCTAAATTTAATCTTTAGTACTGCTAAATTGACATTAATTTACAACTTAAATGAATAACATTCAAACACAAGAAAAATCGAGTTTTTTTCGATTTGTCGTTTGAAAGTTATTTAAAGTTTAATTTTGTACCACTTACTTTTTGAACGCTCTGTAGTTGCGCCTATGATTTGATCTCACTCTCTCAACTAATGTCGCTTTCGAAAAATCGCGAAAATAGCTTTTACGATCATTTGCGTTGTTTTCCTAAACTATTCTTCGAAATGTTCAAGTACTACCTGTTCAGAAAGAAAGTTGCCCCCAATTTAAAATAAAACTTTATTTTACAAAGAGACGCTATTAATAGCGATAAATGCCACTGAAACAATTAATGTCTTACTTTCGATGGCATTAAAAAACAGTGAGTTTAAATGAAGTCATGAAAATTGCATAGAAATCTTGTTTAATAAACGATGACTTTTGAATTATTTTTTATAAACCAACAGAAATCATACTATAATAAAATCATATCACTTTTACTTGCAAACGACAATTTTACATTTGTTAATTGAATTTTAAAAAAGTAATGAAACGAAATAGAGTGAAGGCGAGTAAATTTTGAAATTTTTATTATTTATTAACAAAAGGTGCATTTCTGTTTACATTAACATTCAAATGTTTGCAATCGCTTTGAATCGTGATAAGAAAGCGTGAAAAACTGGGGTCTCCGACTCACCGATGACCTTAAGAACAGTCAGCACCCAATATGAGAGTTGGGAGCTAGAATGTGAGAAACAGCATGAACAAATGTCCTGGATTACTATTTAAAATTTTATAAATTAGTAAAGTATCACTAAGATTAGGGCTTGCGACAAAACTTAATGAGGCTGCTTTTGCGTTCGTTAGAATAGTTGAGTAAGCTTTTTGGATCATTTGAGATTTTATCATTTCAAAAACTTTACAAAGAATCGTCAACAGCAAGAGAGTGAAAACTAATGAGTTCAAAATATTAAAGCTTTGAGCGCTCAGTGGGCATCCTCGATCAATTATCGATGTTGCGCGCATTTTTTCCAAAACCGGGTGTATAAATTAATTGAACAACATAACCATAGAAGCGAATAAAATAGTAAAAACATCAACTACCTCAAACTCTATTTTCTTTTCTTTTTTCATGAATTTCATACACAGCAATTTCAACAATTAATCCTCGTTGTTTCGTTCTAATTATGTAGTATGTTGTACTTTTGATTAAATTAATCTCTTAAGTTAGATTTTAATTGTGTAATTCTCTCGAAAATAGTGATTAATAATTTTTTAAGCTGAAAAATGAGTTCACGCCGTAAATGGTTTAGTGAATGTTAAAAACAGCTGCTTCGAAATCAACTTCGCAGCTTTGATCTCACAAATGCACTATTCACATCGCGTTTTCAAGCAAATGAAATTCACTTCGCTATATTCCGTGCCAACGTTTTCGTTTTAAGGGAAAGCGTAAAAATGATCGCTCTATTGCTTACTACTGTATTTATTCAAAGCTTGATTGCATTGCCTAATCACGACTCAGTCGATGATTTGATTAGTCAAATCAACGGAACAAGTGATCGAAGCACAAGTTTAGAGTCTGTTAGCCATGATGAAAAATTTAACGCAAGGTACTATTTATGTAATAAAAAAACTCTGAAAATCAAAACGAAAATACTTTTAAATACTTCGTGTGTTTCTCATTTATAGCGAAAATTACTCAACTCGAATTGTAATCAATGATAAACTATTTGATGAGTTTTCGAAAACATTGATTAACTTCAACAATTTAAGTTGTGCTCACGATTTGATGAAAATTAGCAACGAATACATCGGAATGCGAAGCAGTCAAAAAATTGATCCTAAATACATTTGGTTGCTTTCAATATTCGAAGTTATTGGCAACAGTTCGTCCAGCAAGAACTTTCGCTTCACAGGCGATTATAGTGAATGCGTTAATCGAGATATCGGAAGTAGTTTGTATGGTAGATATTGCGCCGTTTTACAGCAAACTTTGTTTCACGAGGGAGAAAACTCGATAAAACTCACCGAAATTTGTGTACCAAACTCGTGTAACGAAACTGACATTATGCAAATATTGATCGAAATGCTCAATTATTTAGAGAGGAAACAGATTCTTGATGAGCCGGCGATTGAAGTTAAAAGAGTAAACTGTTCAAAAGAACTCGAGCTTAATAACAATGCTATTTACTGTATCATTGCAATCGCAATAATGATTTTCATCTCTATTTTCGCAACGATTGCTGATTTCATTGCAAAGCGAAGCAGATATAAAAGCCATAAAGTATTAAATCAACATCCAGAACTGAATGATGATCAGGTCGATGATGAAGAAAACGAGGCTCTCATCGAGGATCAACGCGAATATGAAATGAAAGATTTACGTGAGAGTCAAATTGAAGAAAATTTAACGAATCAAGAAGCTTCAATAAAAATATCGAGTCATCAACAGCAGTCGATTTTATTGCGAATTCTCAGCTCGTTTTCACTTCTCAAAAATTGTTCACGAGTTCTTAATACTCATCATGGAGAAGATGAACAAATGCATTGGCATGGAATTCGTGTAATGAGTATGATCTGGATAATTGTTGGTCACATATTATTGCAAACTGTTAAAGTAATTGCTGATTTTGAAAAAGCTAAAAATTACCTGCGATACGATAAAATTATATGGACATCGGCCAGCGGACGCTTTGCCGTCGATACTTTCTTTGTTATGAGTGGCTACTTGTTGTCGTATTTATTCTTTACTCGCAAACAGAGCTTCTCGAATTTCGGTTTGATCAAATTTTATATTTATCGTTACACAAGACTGACACCAGCTTACGCATTCATTTTTTGGTCTTACATAACTTTAATGCGTTATTGCATCTCGGGACCATTTACAGTTAAAGAAGTTGATTTGTCAAATAAATGGAAACATTGTGAAGCGAATTGGTGGACAAACATGCTTTACGTGAATAATCTTGTAAGACCTAAACAAGTTTGTTTCGGTGGATCTTGGTTTCTAGCGAGTGAAATGCAATTATTCGCAATCGCTCCTATTTATCTAATTCTTTTGAAAAAACTCCCCATCATCGGCACAATCTCAATTGCAGTAACAATAATCGCTTGTTCAACACTCGTCGGCTTCATAAGTTACCACAATTCTTTCTCGGTTTTGGGAGGATTGCAACCTACTTTTAATTTCACAAACGTTTACAAAGCAATTGAAACTCTCGTATATTTTAAAGTGTATATTTACTATCAACCATGGTATAGAATTAGTCCCTACTTGCTTGGACTACTGATTGGCTTTCTACACTTTTCTTTCAAAAATCGAAATTCGAGACTGAATATTTGTACGAAGATTATCGGCTCTTCTGTAGCAATATTTTTCGGATGGCTCTGTATTTACAGCATTCAAAACAAGAAACTCACATTGTTTGAGTCCGCAGGGTACAA
This sequence comes from Dinothrombium tinctorium, assembly GCA_003675995.1. Lineage (NCBI taxonomy): Eukaryota > Metazoa > Arthropoda > Arachnida > Trombidiformes > Trombidiidae > Dinothrombium > Dinothrombium tinctorium. The sequence continues at coordinate 1,343 of NCKU01004473.1, read as the reverse complement.
CTCACTTTCAAATTCGTTTTGGTCACTAGTTGTGCTTTGGATAACGTTTTTGTGCTCGACACAAAGTTGTAAAGCGTTGAACTGTTTGCTTGCCAGCAAATATTGGCTTCCTCTCAGTCGTGTAACTTACTGCGCCTTTCTTATTCATGTGGTTGTGCTTGATTTATATTTTCTAAATTTAAAAGCACCCATGCTTATTTCCTTACCAACATTTATCGCATTTTTCATTCTCTTTTGTGTTCTTTCCTATTTCTTTGCTTTCATCGTCAGTGTGCTAGTGGAAATTCCATTCCGCAATTTGCAAATTATGTGTTTCCGAATGAGTGACAAAATAAACACTGTAGATAAAAAATTCTAATGAATAAAAATGAATAAAACACTCTTATAAAAGAAATTCACTCGAGAACCTTTGCGAAAAATCCAACTGACATTAAAGTTATTCTCATTAAAAAGAATCGAAATTGCTTCTCATTGACCAGTTGGGAATTCCTATCTTAAGAAAAACTCTCTGAGCAACGATTTCATCTAACTTTTTGCCCGCATTGATCCAACACTCGTTTTATTTTTATTCGTTTTACTTTTAAAATAAATCAATGCTATCGTATTTCTCTTATTATCACTATTGAATTTGAGATGATGAGGTAGGCAGCTAATATCAAATTATTTTTTTGAAAATTATATTCAGAATCAAAGTTTGCGAAAGTGCGTTCTCATAGGATTAAAATTGTTTTGAAATTTTCGAATTTCTCTATTTATAAGTTTTCTTAACAATCAAAAAATTTTAAATGTTAAACAGAGAAACTATTTAGAAAAGTAAAATAAATAAATCAGTCCTTAATAATGCTTAAGCACTTTTAAATAACAATTTTTACAAAAGTGTCAGAGATAACTGAACAATAATTGCAACGCTTTAAAGTAACGCTTTTTGAGTTCAAAATTTTTTAATCTAAACATTTGTTTCGACTCAACTTAAAGCATATGTTTAAATTTGTTTGAACGGCACATCCGCAGTGATGAATAAATTGCGATAGAAGCAAGAATTTCAAAAGCCACCTAATAAAACGCAAATTGCGTTTCATTGAGGTCGAGTTGAATTGGCTTCAGAATTTTGAAAAAATCGAAAATGGCAACATTTGGTGGACATGCCATTTCTGGATTTTGCTTAATTTTTGTTGGTATTTATTTGATGCTTGATTTTCTGAATTTCTATTTTAATAATAAACGAGGAGAAAACTTCTACTTGCGCTTCCGTTACAATTATTCCTTTCGTCGAAATCTTCGTGCACTAGGATCAATTATTGTCAGAAGCTTTTGATTCGTTTGAATATTATCATCATAAATTT
>NCKU01004472.1:0-12216 GCA_003675995.1 Dinothrombium tinctorium | reverse complement strand
TTAAATTATGAAATTTCAAAGTTTTTTGCTTTAGAGTTCAAAAGTTATTTTAATTTTTCAATGCAGTGTCTCGAAAGTAACACCCTGTATAAACGCTTTGAGAAAGTGATGTGAAAATTTGACGATGAGAAAAAAAACGCAAATTCTTAACTCAACCAATTTAGCTCTTCAAATTCTAAACTTAAAAAAACACAAACATAACTACGAATAAACTCATCTTTTGAAATTATTTAAATATAAGAATTTAAAAGTAAACAAATTCAACTTTTTTGCAACCTGTATTTCGTTGTTGAACAATTCTTTCGTAGTAAGACGTGAAAATATGAAAACTTGGGCAAAATAATCGAAAAGTGGGAAAACGTAGTAATAAAATGAAGCGAAAACTAACGGAAGTGTGCAAACGTCGAACGATAGCGAAAAAAGTGTCACGCACGCAAAATCTTAAAAGAAACGCGATTGCGAGGAATTGAGTGTAGCTGTTTTATTAAGAATGCTCATTAAATGCAAGAAACCATAAATAGTGAGTGATAAATGGACGCAAAATAAATTTAGATAATGAGTTCAATAAAGTATTATGCAGCAAATAAATATGTAATGAGCTGTTTCGCATAGAATTCTTTCTTTGTTAAAAATTTTGAAAAATGCGACACAGTTTTTGATTGTTATTCAGTCGAAAGCTGCAATTGAATAATTTTATAATGGTTTATCTAACAAAAATAAACACTTTTGATAAACTGATTTTATTGATTGATCTAGAGATTTGCTAAATTGAACATTGGCTATTTAGAAATGTGGCTTGAAACAAGATGTATGATGAGAGTAAAAAATTAAAAAGTTTCCTCATTTTAAATATTCAAAATAATCAAATGATTGTGAATGCTTCCGATTTCGATAATTAATATTATTAGCAATTAAAAACACGAGGAATGATTGAGGTAAAAAAACCATCTGGGATACATGTTCAGAGTAATACTCATCAAAGATATTGTAACGAAACTGAATTCTTTGACGTGAAATTTGAGCCAAAAGAGGATTTGAGAAATGCAATTGTGATCTATTTCCTTCGGGAATTTGAAAACTTTTCTTGCAAATGCAGACTTTCTCTGCTATTGCTATTGAGCTATTGTGTTAATTAAGGATTTCGAGCAAAGCGAATTTTTTAATGCAAATGTGATCAAGAATAGATGTGATAAATTCGCAAATTCAAATTCAGAGCTTGTGTTCGAGCATTTCTTTTTGGCCTACACCATTAAACAGGTGCATTGAATAGCGTGTTATACGGCATTTAAAAAGGAAACATTCGAACTTACTGCGAAAAGATGAGAAACGAGCACAGCGAAACCAACGTAAATGTGTTTGAATGCTGAAATTTGCGTTTCTATCTGTTGTCGAGTGTCGTTTACACTTAAATATGTCAAAACTATGAGAAACGTTCCGAAAAATTCAAAGCCAAAGATATTACTCGGCGACAATTGTTTCATTGGAATCGTCACACCCAATCCTGGTTTCGAGGAAGAAGAGGCGAATGATGTCAGCCCGTAGAGAATGCAAGATCCTAAAAATGAAGCCACGAATTGCACGAGGAAATTGGTAAAAAATTTAAGCAAAGTTATTTCTCGGACCAAAAACAATGCAAAAGAAATCGATGGATTCAAATGGCATCCTTTGTAATCGGTGAGCGAACCACAACCCAAGTACATCAAAAGTGCCGTCAAAGTAGCAAAAACTAATGAAATCTTTATCTCAACAAAATCAATGCTAGAATTTTGATCGACTGGTGGAAGAGATGAAAAATTCATGCACGCGCCACAACCGAACACAATGTACAAAATGCTTCCTAAAAATTCAACTCTGACAGATTTCCAAAACTTGATATTCGTCAGCTCTTCTTTGAAACTTATTTCGGGCGGTAACGATTCGATATAGCGTCGCATTCTGTCGAGCGGAGTGTATCCTTTCGGTTGTTCCATACCAATCACTTGTGAACTCCTCAAATTGCTGTACTTTTGAATTTCTTCTTCTTCCATCTCAAGTTGTCAATTTGAATCGTTTAAAAATTATTGCGAACCACAGCAACCACGAAAAGTGTGCAGTTAGCAGCAAGTTTGTGGCAAACGCGAATGTCTCACTGAATTCAAACCTTGAGCGTGGTCCATAAGGCGATCGATAGCGGAGCAAAGCGCAATCGCTTCTGTAACAGAGTATGCAATTCAAAGGGCGTAACTGCATTACGCCACCTTAAAATATTGAGGAATTGTGATAAAAATACGAAATCAGTTCATTAAAATTTAATGCAAAGTTTTGATTTTCAATTCACAGTTGCTGTTCAAGAGAAAAGAATTTGTGTCGAGTTTCAGGCAGAAGAAGCGTCGTTGTTTGCGACACAATTGAAAATAAATTTTATTCATTCGTTCGCATTGCGAGCGACCATAAAATTGAAATTCAGATGTAAGTTTATGAAACATGACACGTTGAGTGCAATTTCGTTGACAGCGAACTGTCAAGTCGTAAATATCAATTTAGCGAAGAAGCGTTTTCACATAACTTTTAATTCGCGTCAATTTGAATTTGCGAAACACGTTCACTAGTTTTCAAAGTAAGCTTCAGCATTGTTAACATGCGAGGCTAGAGCGGAGAAAGCGTACGATTTTGAACATTTTCGAGCGACCTTTTTCGAGAGAGTAATGGAAACGATGAATTGATGTTAGTGTAAAAGCAAGAGCTGCGAGCATCTATTATATTTTCATGCATTAAAAAGCAAACACGAAAAAGAACTTTCAACAAAAGAAAATTTGCGTACTGAGCTTTTGAGACGAAAAGACATTTACCGTGACAAATTCAAAGAGAAGTGCACTTAAGCTTAAAGCAGATCTTGTTTCTTGTTTTTCACTAGCAAACGCGCCGCTGTTGTTTATTTTCCATTTTCGTTTTAGATTTGCTTTTAAATGAAACGAATCTAACGCTTAAACAAAACACATTTCGATGATATTCGTGCTGTTTGTCTTTCTCTAGCTAGTAATTCACCGAAAAGAGATTGTCAAATAACACGTTCGAGATTTTCTAACACATAACTCAATCGTTTTTTGATACAAAACAAATAGATTTTGACCTCAAAACATTACTTTTTCAGTCACTGCAAAGCGATGCGATCTTTACTACATTTACTACGCTTTGGCCTCGTTCAGAACATTCATCAAAAAGCGGTTATCGTCAGAAGTTTTTTTTTCATTGCATTTTCATTGTAAATTTGGCTAACCTCAGCTTATGAAATTATAAATGTTATGAATTTATATGATGTTATGAAACGTCCGCTTTCCAGATAAAATTTATTTGATTAATGACGATCGATATGTAAAGCGTTCAAAAAGAATCATTAATGCAAAAACTTCATTAAAGCTACAAAAATCATTATTTTCTCTCTTCTAGTTTCTGATGCTTTTAATTTTAGATTATTCGGAGAATAAAGATCTAAAAAGTTCGATGAATTTATGAATTTGAAAAATATAAAATTTAAATTAAGATTGAGCAAGTTTTTTGACGGAAATTTGTCGCGTAATTACTTTGGTCAAATTTAAAAAATGAGTAATAAACCTTTAAAATTATAAAAATCAGACAAACATTTTAAGGTGTTGATGCTGATTTCCGAAAACACCTTTTTCCACTCTCTTTAAAACTTTTTTGCTTATTTTCAAATATATTTTTAAAAATTTTTTCAAATCTTTTTTGTTGAATTTATTGTACATTCAAGCCCTCTTTGAACTAAACACAAAAAGAATTAACTACGCAGTCATCGAGGAAATAAGCAAAGTTTTCATTTTTTATTTGTAATTAAAAATTGATTGTTTTTGAACTCAATGGTTTTTTAACATTAGTTTTCCCATAGGATGAACAGAATTTTTTTTAGATTATCTCACATTTTTATCGATAATTTTTGCCGAAAAATACTTTTTGACCAAAACATGAATCATGAGAGAGTGAAAGTGGAGGCTAAATTTGCGACCGAGCTTATCTTGAAATGATCACTCAATACCAATTGACCGCAATAATCATTTGTGCAAGTTCAGTTTGGACAGATTTTAAAGCTTTACAAGAACATGGAGTTCCGGAAATAATAACATTCGCATCCCAAAGTGCTTCTCGACTTTCATCGCTTAACGTGATAATGTATTATCTTAAACATTAAGGTGTTCAACTTGTCATTAAAAGTTTGTTTTTGTGATTATGATCTTTAAGTATCAATACAAAGCTAAGTTTTTCTCAATTCTAAAAAATTGATGGAGGAGCAACGTTATTTTTCCGATAGTGTACATATTTTTTAATCATACTTTACTGCTTTGCAAAAACGCCTTAACAGCATTTTAATGTAAAAAACGTTTTGATATCAATTATGACATTTTTTTGCAATGCGGCGGAGTACGCTTTCAAGAGTAATACAATTTTTCTCGTAGAAGTAAATATATGCTTACATTTGCGTTCAAAAAATGGGATATTACAGGTTAAAAACAAAAACCTTTTGTGGCACTTGTAAAGCTGAAAAGCTGATTTAATCAAATTATCGTTAAGGGGTAGGAAAAAATCGTTAGATATTCATTCTTCTAATTCGCCTTTTTGTAGACTTAAAATTATGCAGAACTGTGTATAGCTGTGGGTGGATTTGAATAGTCACCTTCGCGCCGAAACCGATTTTTACCAGTTGATTTTAAAAGAAAAGTCCAATTTTGTAAATGAATTTCTTCTAATTAGACACTCAGAAATTGACCAAGTCTGTGTTCATTTTTACAAGACGTTTCATCACCTTTATTAAATGATACAAACCCTCACAGTGATGTTACATTACTAAAACTCTGAAGTATTTCTTTAATTAAGATGTTTAATATTAATTTTTGTAACAACATCTGCTAGAAATTATTAATTTTTATACACTTTGTTTTTTACACTTATTGTTATATATGATACTATGGCGTATTTATGTGCTATGGAAAAAAGTAATTTCTGATTCCTTTGAGGATTACGTAACTATGCATTTTGATCAACGCTTTAGGTTAACTTGACATCTCTGGTATTAAATTTTGAGTGACGAATGGCTCATAAGAGACTTAAGGTTTAGAATTTCATATCTAGCTTAAATCAGCATTTTGTTAACTTTTCAAGAGTTTTCTACCAAAATATGCAATTTATAATAGACAAGATACTAATGGAAAAAAATTACCAAATTAAAGAGCGACGATGTTTTTGAATTTAATTACTTTCTTTAGCAATTAATTTAATGATTTTTTAAATTTTAATTTACATTTTTAGGTGAAATTGATGTAAATCACCTTTTTTTTTATAGAGATGTACATCTATAAGTGCTGGAAGATTATGCGGAAAAGTGAAACAGTGTTGTTAAGTATAAAAGGAGTCAACATTAAAATCCATATGATGTAGTAGCTCTTGGTAGCCTAAATTATTGCATCTCTATACTTTTGACGAGCAAGATGGAGAAAGCGCTAGTGAAAAGCTTATATACGCTTGCATTACTTGTAAGTTTATAGATAAAAATTTTGGAAGATTTCAATTTATGCGCCCAAAGTGAAGCTATTTTAACCAATCGATCAAAGATAATTGTGATTTTAAAAGTAACTCTTTATTATTAAAAGCCGTGTAAAAGTAGAATAAATTTTGAGATTTTATTTATATTTGGAGAAGTTAAAAGAAGTAAAATAAGTCAGAGGCAGAATCGATACGAAAATACGTAAAAGCATTTTTTTTGTTTTGCTTATCAAGAAAATAGAGACAAAAGTGAAGCCGTGTTAAGGCGATAAAAGCAAATTCAAAATGTTGCGTTAACAAATGTAACAAACGATTGAAACAAGCGATTAGCTTTTATGAATTTCGCAGTGTTTTCACTGAAACATAATTCTCTGCAAAAGAACGAGAGGCTTAACTAAATTTTGAGATGCATCATTTCTTAGCACTTCACGCAGAGTTCACATTTTTGATTGCTTCATTTAACTATTAATTCCACTTTTTTCTCGGCTCAATCTTTTGGTTGAAACTCACTTTTTATTTATTCGAGAAAAGTTTACATTGTTTTCATCTTCAAGCTTTTTTTAAAGCAACTGAATTTTTTGCCTCACATTTGACTTTTAACAATTTGGGAATCAATTATGGAAATAGCTTTTTGCTTTACTTTCGTTTTTTATCTAAATGCAAATGCTTTACTTTCATATCTATCAAAATCTGATTTGAAATAAAATTTTTATTTTCAAAAAAAGCGAAAATAAAATATCGATTTTGTAATTAATTGTCTGAACTTTCAATTCATTAAATTGCGTAGAGCGTAAGCGAAATAGTTTACGCTGTTTATCGCGACTCGCGACGAGAAAAGAAGATCCATTTTCAATATTTTGCTTGCTTTCAATGCCCATTTACTTCTCTTCAGACCACAGCATGAAAAATGAAAATAATTGATTGAAACAAAACGAACACAAGCATATATCTCACGCTGCCTTCGAGAGACTGCGGATGAACTCAAGCTTCACGGCGATGAATTTCGCATTATTCTCAAAATTTGCAGCCAACTTTCAAAAAAAAAAATCACTAAATCCATTCAACTATTGAAAATGAATGCAAAAAGAAAATTTGAGTGCGAGTGAGGGGAGCAAAAAGTCTCTCGACCCTGGCAGGACTCGAACCTGCAATCTTCTGATTCGAAGTCAGACGCCTTATCCATTGGGCCACAGGGCCTTCCATGTGTTTAGATTCTTTTTGAATCTATCTAAAATAAACATGAAAATCCGGCGTTTTCAATATTCATTTACTTAACTTCGCTTCATATCTTTCAAATCAGTGTAATTTCGATTGTTTGCGCTCACATCGCTAAAAGACGCCACATTTAATACATTTGAACGCCGAATGCTTCATTTGGCGAAAGTGAAATAATACTCCTAAAAATAAAGCTCGCAAAACTTTGAATGAGACGCAATAAGGTGAAAAAAGTGTGAAAACACGTTTGTCGCTCTTTCGTTACTGTTTCGAGTTGCGAAACAAATAAAGATTGTTGAACACTCGCTTACAAGCAAGACTCGGTGGCGCAACGGTAGCGCGTCTGACTCCAGATCAGAAGGCTGCGTGTTCAAATCACGTCCGGGTCAATTAATATTTTGCAATTTTTCGCTCTTTTATCGATATTCATTTTTTGTACAACTTCGACACATGTTCATATATTCGCTAAAAGTATATTTTGGCGAAAATGAACGCTAAAATTGCTGCATTCAATAGCTTTTGAACACGAAAGTGGAACATTTATTTCTCGTTAAATAAATGAAAAATGAGCGTAATTTTAATGAAATTTAAAGTAGAAAAGCGAAAAGACAGAGAAGATTATCGTTTAGGCTGCCGCGCGCCACCGCCGCCGCTACCGCCACCACCACCACCACCACCGCCACGACCACGACCTCGTCCCCGGCCTCTGCCGCGGCCACGTCCGCGAGCGGCCATTTGTGCCTCCCTTTTCTTTGCCTTTGCTTTCGGTGTATCATCAATGAGTAGCGTCTCCAATGGTAATGCGTCCGGAAGGATGTAATATCTTATGTTGTTCCCACGAATCGACAGTGATTCCAAAGCGATTGGATTCGCTCCTTTCATTTAAACACACAAAATGAGAAATCTTAATTTTGCTTTCGATGTCGAACACTACCTTTTGGAGGAGTCATTTTAACCGCTTTCAAATGTGTATTCATCGCCACGTCCACACCTGCGATTGTCCCATGAACTACGGTTCCATTCTTTAATTCTATGGTTACAGTTTCATGGCTTAATTTCATTAAAAATCTATTTCATCGATGAGATTTAGCGGTGAACAGTCGGCGTTGAGCGATGGTTTGAAGACCGGCATATGAGAGCAATTGAAAACAAAAGCGACGAAGAGTCAATACAAACCTGACGAGTTTCATTTCAAGCGTTCGCCTTTTGCGTGCGTTTTAAAACGCGACTTTCTTTTGCTTAAAAATGAAACGCGAATCGAAAATGAATCGAAAAGGAATTTCGAAATTCGAATTCGTTTTTCGAACGTTTGATGCGAATTCGAGAACCGCGTGTTTGCAAACGAGTCGCCATCTCTTTCGTCGCTTTGTCTCGAATCAATGGTCGCGAAGCGAAGCCGCAATCATTTCACTTTTACTTGAATCTCGCTTTCAAACAAAACGCGAGAAAAACGCTTTCGTTCGTAAGTAAATCTCCTTTCTATTTGTCATTTTTCTAATTTTTTAATTGTTTACAGTCATAGCTCTCAATTGCATGGTTTAACGACGAAGCTTCTCAAACGCATCAATTGACAAAATTCAAACTACGAAATGTCGGTTATTGCGATTGCAATAATCAACTCCGAAAATGTTCCGATTTATATAAAAACGAAGCATGATTTTTGTGAAAATAGCGAAGACGAAGAAAAGATAAACTTGCTTTACATTCTTCATTCTAGTCTTGACATCGTTGAAGAAAGACAGAATCAGTTGCAAAACCGCGACGCTTATTTAGGTATTCATCCTCTACGACTGAGTGCTTCAACCATATTTTGTCTTTTTTGAGATTATTTATCGAATGACAACGAATTTGTAATCAATTTTTTTATTTGAAGGTCTTCTCAATCAATGTGAAAATTACAAGATTTACGGACTTTTGTCAACCACAAAATCAAAAATTCTTTTGATGGTTTCAATGAATTCAAACACGATTTTAAGGTATTGGCCTTTCAGCTTGGCAATCACGAATTCAATTAGGACTTTTTAACAATTAAATTACTAAAAATTCAATTCGGAATCCGCACACTGAAATTCTCTATATAAAAATTATTACTATTGCAATGACTGTAAAAAAGTTTGAAAGTTAGTAGGTAGTTCAGTCTATCCTCTTTGTTTAAAGCCTTTATATTTCATATTTAACTGTTATTTCAAACAACATTTAGTAATTTAAGTATACCTAATATTCGCCGATAATGTGGAATGTTCTAAAATTCTAACAACATTCGTAGGCTTTTTTGTTTCTAGCTGAATTTTTTAAATCTTTGCCAATTTTTATATGGGTTAAAATTAAAAACCAGAGGTTGATTGAGAATTGTCATGTCTCTTGATAGCAGCTTCTCCACAAATCACAGCTTTTATCTTTGAATCACTTTAAAAATGTTTTAACTGGTCAGATTATTATTATTTTTTTACATTTTCAAATTTACAGAGACACAGAAGCGAGAACAATATTAAAACAAATTCATAGCACATATGTGGATGTTACTACCAACAACCCTTTTTATTGTAGAGGAGATGAAATTGTTTCAAAGTATGTTCTTTAATTCAAATCTACTCACTCAAATCATATCTTTTTTAGGAAATTGGAGTCAGTCGTTAAAAATGCATTTGTTAATTAATTCATTAAATTTTTGAGAAAGTTACCAAAAATAAAGTTGTTTATCTCAAGAAATATCACGTCTAAATTATAACAAAATTATCTTCAAGTCTACTCGAATAAATCAAGTATGATAATCTTCAAAGTTAAGTTGAATTTTTAATAATTTTTTTTTTTTGGTTTAAAAAAAGACACAAAATGAACTACCGTTTCTAAATAATTCATTTAGCTTGCATTTTTTATCAAAAGTTTTTTTTATCGCAATTTTTGTGAGACGCTATTTGTGAAGTATTGCAGTGAAAATCACTTTTGATTATCGAAACATTTTATTTTGGAACGGTGGTATACATATAAAGTTAAAACGAATTTTACATAAAACTTACGAGGAAATGTTTTAAACTGTAAATTCGAAAACAGTTATCTGGCTGACATCTTTTATAACTTTTGCGCAGAGACCAATTGCTCATCTGCCGAAGTTTTTCTTTTTAATGCCAACTTTAATGGCTTTTTGTGATCTTTTAACAATTTGAATGACTGATTTTTATTTTTTCATGTTTTTTACACGTCTTCTTGCATTTTTTGTTCAAATGTTAACATTGATGTTGACAACTTCAATGCAAAATGGAACTCAATAATAATTATGTGTTCATTGATTCAGTTTATGCGTAAAATATATTATGACCTGTAACGAAAAGCGTTAACAATTGAAGTTTTGCGGCAAATATTCGTAAACCCTTTAATTTGCTTGCTTGCTGTTTGAATGCTTGCTTTGTGTATTAATTTACTCTCCTATTAGAGATTAAATTACATTCGATTTAGCGATTGCGAAAATGGAACTTGCAAAGTACATGAAGAATTTTAAAAATTATTATCAAAAATGTTTCATTCCTTATTTTTATTTTAAGCTTGTGCATAGAAACTTTTGTGTTGTTTGAAATGGTGCCGAAAGCAGTTTTCGACTCTAAAAATTGTTGTCACAGACAAATTTATCGTCTCAACAGGACTGCGAATTGCTGATAAATGCCTTTTACATTTGCTAAGCTCCTTTATCAACTAGTTAACAGTTTGGTGTTTAACACTTTTTGCTTGTTTAAGCATTTCCGCGTGTTGTTTCAAACAAGTTAATTTGTTTTTGTCATTTATTTTTAATATTTTTTTTAAGAATTTATTTGTCAGTTATATTAGGTTTACATTAGGAGTACAGATAGTCGTAATTACCAATTTTACAATTAAAAGTTTTTCACAATATAAACAAAACTTTTGACTAAACTTTTTCATTCATTTTCAAAATCTGCTTTTAGAGCAAATTACAATTGATAGCTGCGAATGACAAATTACATAAGATAAAAAACTTGATTTGCTCATAGAAATACTTTGAAATATGATTACTTAGAGACTACAGTTCTGCCAGAATGCTTTGCTTTCTCACTGATATAAAATTGACTTATTTAAATTTTTGGCAAAATTTGTACACAATGTAATTGTCGATGTATAAAAATATCGTCAAGAGAAATCGTTTTAATCGAATTGCATTTACACGTTGAAGCAATATTAAAATTTTTATTTTTGACTCAAGAACTCTATTAAAGCTTCAAGAGAGTATCTTACAATGAGCATTCAGTAAAGCTTTAGCGAATAAACATTCGGAAATAGTAACACTAAAACGCTGTTCAGGCTCGAAGATGATTAGCCACGATACGTACTGCGTTATCACGCAATGATCTTAACATAGGATTGCGAACGAGCTCCTCGATACCACCTGAGTTGATCGCTTCAAGACACATCGCAGTCAATATTACGACATCGTTCACCTCCAAACGTGATATGAATATGTTTAATTCGTTGGCAATTGCTTCTTGTTCTTGATGTGGCATTCGATCGATAGCTTCTTTCAACGAAACGAAGTCGTCTTTCTTTAATAAGTAGCTAAGACCAGAAGCGACAACTCCGCCGACGAACAGACCGAGTGGGCCTAATACCATACCGCCGGCGAACGCGCCCAAACCGACGGTGAGCGCACCTTTTCCGGCTTCTCTCACGGTTCGATTTACACCGCTATCACCGGACACAATCACAATCAGATTGAGAATTGCCTGTGTGTCGACAACCATTTCGCGTGTTTCGTCATACAATGCAAGCGACTGTGAAGAACGCGAAGCTCCTGTGTCCTCTGTTAATCATGTGACTTGATTCGAAGCGAAATCTGTGTGCGACCGTTTTGCGGCGCCCTTTGCGATTAAACAATGTTTTTCAGGTTCAAATTGCGAATTTGATTTTCAAATTCGCATCAAAAACCGCTCTCGAAAGCGGCAATTTTATCTCGATTTGCTTATTCTTATCTCTCAAAGAAAGAAAGCGTTTAAACGCTAAACTTGAAATTGCGGTCCACTTTCACTCTCATACGCAGTCAATGTGCTGTTTCAAACTTGCTTCAATCTCCGCAATTTCCTTTCTTTTTTGCACAGATCTTCTAATCTAATATTTCTCGGGTGTTACTTATGAAGTGCAAACTCTATACGTCGAAAATTACCATATAAAGTAAAATCTCTCTACAAAGGACAACAAAGGGGTCCAAAAAATCTGACCGTTATAAAGAGGTGGCCATTGTAGAGAGGGTATCTTTAATTAACTTAGGAGAGTATTTCGGACATTATCTACTATTCTGCCGAAATACAATCGATTACATGCGAGATAGTTGTTTCTTAATTTCCAATCATCTTCATCTTTCCAAACTCGAACTTATTTTACACTACCTCTAAAAGGTTAAAAATCGGCGGCCAAATACGCACGTTTTCAGTGTGAATTTTATCGAAAAAATTGACAAAATGGATCAAT